>RWGY01000009.1:20709538-20850126 GCA_007726485.1 Eragrostis curvula | reverse complement strand
GAATTCTGTATGTACGGCCTTTTTAGTCTTTATTGGGCTTTTGGCTTACATCGGCTGTTGCATCTGTTTTTATATGGGCCTTTTTCTGCATCCTATTTTTCTGGGCGACTTCAACGGTTTAGTTGAGGAGGGTTACGTTTTCTGTACACGACGTTCATTCGTGCAACAGAAACACGATCAGCCCTACAGTGCTGACGCTTCACTTCCGGATTTTTTGGAGCCACGTTCTCGTATTTGCCGGCCGGTTCAGTTTAGATAGACATAATCCTCCAGCCCTTCATCGTTTCCCGCGACCCTTCAGTTCCTATTTATTAGGCACCATTTTCTCTGTTAATTGATTTTCAGTTGCACCCACGTACAGGGCCTCTCGCCCTATAAAAACCAACCCCGACCCTTCCTGTTTCGCATTCCCATCTGCCGACTTCTCTCCGCAGGTGCAGAGAAGGCAAAAGGTTTTCAACCTTGCTGCCTCTTCTTGTTTCTCCTCCTTTTGATCTCCAAGTTTGTTCTTTGTTTCAAGGGCTTTGTAGTTTCAAAGCCGGCTCCTTTTCATCTATAATCTGTAATCTTACTTTTCATGTTTACAATTTTGTAGGCTGCAGAAGAGTCTCCTTGTTCTTGTTCAAGTTTTTTCGCTCAAGTAAGTGTTTCTGGTCTTCCAAGTTCCTATACAGAGGAGATGTATCTATTATGAAAGATGGTGTGTTTTACCTTTGTTTGTGTTGCTGTAATTAATCTCATGCGTTAAGTTTGCTTCCTTGTGTTGATTCGTCATTTCATTTTGTTTATTTTAATGAAATTTTATCTGTTTGACAAATTGTTAATAAAAATAAGAGGAAACAGAGATTATTTGCTCATCAATTTGTTCAAACCTGGTTACAGTATCTGATTCGCAATTTCTTCAGAACATGGTACTCTTGTGGAATCTGTTACTGTTATGGTACTGTTTGTTTGTTTGTTGTATTATTTGAATAAATTACCTTGATGAAGTTAATGTATTTATGCTTTCCCTGTGCATAATGATAGTTTTATTGTGATAATTAAACTGAAAACTGATGTGTCATGAAAGTTGTTTCTATAAACTTGAGGGAATATATATGCAATTTAAATTTGCATTTTATATGTATTCAAATTGCTATCTTGTCTAGTTGTAATTATAGGTTTCATGATTAGCAATTTTTACAAAAAAGGTTAGCAATTTGAAACTGGACTTAAACACTGGTCTAGTCTGTCTTGTCTAGTTGTAATTATAGTTGTAATTATAGGCTTAAACACTGGTTGTATTTGAAACTTTGCATAGCATAAAATATTCTTTGATGATATATCTGTTCATGATTTTCTTTTTTTCATGTCTCTAATTTTTAATATCAACAGGATGGCTGAGAAAATTGCGTCAACCTATGAAAGTGGTGGTTCTTCTGGTGGTCCTCTGAGGAAAGACAAGAAAGACAACAAGGCTGCTCCATTTGTTCCCAAGGGGAAGGCTTTCTATCTATAAAGGACACTTGCTGATTATTTGCATGTGGTAGAAGGTCCGCAGGAATTGTTAATTTGCTGTCCTAACCAGATGAGGAGCAATAACATCTTTGTTGTTATCATGGCTGCAATGAAGAGGTAAAGAATATTTCTCCTTCTAAATTTATGAAGTTATTTTTTAGTATATTTTCAGTAAATGAAATGATGCTGCCAAGTTGTTGTAAATATACATCTCTGGATACTGTTTTCATGTACATAGCTTACACTTTCTTACTAATTGGAAGTCATGATAGCTTACACTTTCTTACTAGTTGTATTTGTTTCAATCCCTGATCGTTATTTTTTTTTTCTTTTATCATAGTGGACACAATGCTAGGTTGTCTATAAAAGATGTTAACATGGGAGTGGATCCTGGGAGAAGAATACTTATCAGATGCCGTAGTACTCAAAATGCTCAATATTTCAGCAGGCAGTTGTTGTACTTTCAAACTCCTGTGACTGTATTGCCTTTTTATAGGGTTGATGATGCTGAGTTGTTTAGCCTGTACAGTGACCCTGGTAATCGCATGCGAGTAGATGTGCGTGCAGTGAAACCTCAGGGTGATGATGTTGATGCTGTAGCTGCTTATGTTGAACCTGACCCTGTTGTTGAAGTAATGAGCAACATTGTAGCAGAATATCTTGATATCCAACATGGGCCTCAAACCTGTCTGGTTGTTGTGTCTGGAACTCATGATGGGGATCATTTGTGGTTATCTGTCACTGAGAGCTGCAAAAGGTGCATTTCTATAATCTATTCTGCTACTAGTTCAGTATTTCAAAAATAAAATAGAATATGCATATCTCTTATCTATTGTATTGTTTTATAAATTTTTTTGCTTCCTGCAGGATACTTAATGGATGCTCTGAAATCAAGGTTGCTATTGACTATGAAAACAAAGTGTTTGTCAAGTGCCCAAATGAAGATGCTGCTGTTGTCTTATGCAGCTTTTATGCCATTGTTGATGGTGCTAGGGAGTATAGGTTCCACAAAGTGCTTGACCTTGATTTTCCTGTGCTTGACTTTGGTGAAACCATTGAGATCAGGGAAACGCAGGACAGGATCAATGTCTTGGTTCGCCGTAACCGCCAAAATGAAGAACGTGCTGCAGCTGAAGCCGCTGCATCTGAAGCCAATCCAGTAGTAGTGTCTGATGATTCTGATGACGGTTTGGGCGAAGAGGAAGGTGCTGATGCTGATGCTGATGATGCTGAGTCTGATTAAGAAGTTGATGCACGTGCCGATGCTCTGCTGCTTTAGCTTAGTTATTATTGAAGAAGTTGTTGCTTGGTTGCTGTTTTAGTTATTTTGCCACGAACTTTTTAGTATTCAGATGTTAAGTTAGTGTGGAAATTGTTGAACAATGTCTACTTTGGTTGTTTCAAGTTGGTGAAAGACAAGTAATTTGCTTCATGTTGAAAGCAGCATCAGTTTCAAATTTGTTATTACCTGCTGCGATGCATTTCCATTTTGGCCAGTTGGCAGTTTTGCATTATAAATTTGTAATTTTATCTTTTGTTCAGCAAGTCATGTATAGAAGCCCCATGTGCATTATCAGATTTGTTGATTCATTGCAAATTTTGGTAATGCATTTAATTTTTTGGGGCAAAATTATATTAAAATCAAAATTTTTTCTTGTGTAATGTCATATGCAGTAGCAATAGATCTTCGCAGCAGAATGTATATGGATGGTGACTGTGCAAATATTATCTGCACTATGACTTGTTATGTGTTATGTGATGATTATCTGTTTGTCAAGATAATATTTGTTCCTTGCTAAGCATTGTCTTTCGTTTTTTGTAATTAGCTTCATTGAGCAATTTGGTTTTATGTGCCATTTCATGTCTTGGTTGTGTATATCAAATTGCAACTACTCAGGACATAATGCTGACTATATTTTTCTCATTTTTTTTAAATATTACATTAACTGAACACGCAGCTACACTTCTCCTGGTGCTCATTTCATATAGCCGGCTCTCATTCCACCACAAAGGTTAGTAAACATCCTTAGCTCTTTCATTTTGTAGTATCATGTATTGCTCTCTTTCCTTTGATTTTCAGTTAATGTTTGAAGTTCATATGGGGCTGCCTCTCTCTTTCTATCTGACAATGTTTCTAAAATGCAACCACTCATTTATTCTGCTAATGGGAATCTGAAAATGGGAAAGAACTAATTCATGTAACAGATATTTAGCATAGACAATGGTTAAACATGGAACAAAGTTAACAATAACATGAACACAAATATTTGTTCATTATCTCTTACATGTAATTGTCGAACTTGTTTATCTTGTTTGCTGTTAAGGGTTTTGTTTATGTTTACATAGTCAAAACAATTTTGTTTTAGTCTTGACTATAGATTATGCACATGTACCAAAATAAATATAGATTTAAACAAAGAATTTTGTCCATTATATATAACTTGTTTCATTGAAACTTATCTTTCTTGTTTCCTGTTCTGGATTTTATTTATGTATACAAACTCATTAACATGGAAATAATTAGACATAAACATATACATAGAACTAATTAGACATACATAGGCCAAGATTTTTTATCATTATCCCTTGTAATTGTCAAACTTGTTTTTCTTGTTAGCTGTCAAGGATTTTGTTTATGTAAACATACTCAAAAACATTTTGTGCTAGTCTTAACTGTAGATTCAAAACCAATTTTATGTAAACATACTCAAAACCAATTTGTTTGAGTCCAAACTGTATATTCTGCAAATTTTATCTTTCTTGTTTGCTGTCAGGGATTTTATTTATGTAGTCATACTGAAAACCAATTTGTTTGAGTCCAAACTGTAGATTCTTGATATGAAACAAATCTGTATCTTGTTTGAGTAAAAATTATCTTTCTTGTTTGCTGTCAGGGATTTTATTTATGTAGTCATACTGAAAACCAATTTGTTTGAGTCCAAACTGTAGATTCTTGATATGAAACAAATTTGTATCTTGTTTGAGTAAAAATTATCTTTCTTGTTTGCTGTCAGGGATTTTATTTATGTAGTCATACTGAAAACCAATTTATTTGAGTCTAAACTGTAGATTCTTGATATGAAACAAATCTGTATCTTGTTTGAGTAAAAATTATTTCTCTTGTTTGCTGTCGGGGATTTTATTTATGTATTATTTCTCAAAACTAATTTGTTTTAGTCATAACTGTAGAATAAAATTGTTTTTGTGTTTTGTCATAACTAATTTGTCTATGTTTTCATATAGTGAAGTGATTTTGTGTTTAGTCTTAACTGTAGAATAAAATAACTGTTAGAATACAATAATGATTCTATTTTTGTTTTGTTACTTTAGGACATTCATCAGCAATGTCAAGTGCTACAGGAAAAGGTGATGCGTCTGGTAGTGGTTCCAAGAGAGCATATGTCTTGGCTATGTTCAGGTTAGCTTCTGAACATCTCTTTCTGTTAGATGTCTATGTGTATGTGCTCTATATATTCTTCTTGTTGATGGTTAAATGTTTCAATTATGTTGTTTGTACCCTAAGTATCATTCAGATCCTTATGAATTTTTGACTGCATATGATGATTGGCAGCATTGGCTTGTTTACTGTATAAGCTTTCTAGCTACAAAGCTCGACAGGGATTGTATTTACATGTACAATGACCATGTTCTTACAGTCCCTGTCGAGCTTGTAGCTGGAATGCCAAACTCTGATGCAGTCTCTTTTGCTTAATTTTTTGTTTGCTGGTAGAGATGCTATATGTTGAATCGTGTTACTTGTACCCAAATTAGCATTCAGATCTTTTTAATTTTAATAGAAGATTCCTGAATTTTGTGCCATTATTTGGGAATATTGACATTTGGGCAGCAGATTTGTATTGTTTTTTCAATCTTGTGATTTGATTCTCTAAACTACACTTAGGATCATTTTTGCTCTTTAGAAACTGCAATTTGAACAGAAACATGACCATATTTTACTTGTTCTTAAGTGTTCTTCTTGTTAGCACATTTGTACTGTTGTTTTCATGTCCTTTGGTGTTTACAAGCTGCAATTTTAACAGAAACATGACCATATTTTACTTGTTCTCAAGTTTTCTTCTTGTTAGCACTATTGTGTAGTTGTTACAAGCTGCAATTTGAACAGAAACATAAACACTACATTATGCAAGTTTTCTTCTTGTTAGCCCTGTTCCTGTGTACTTCTGAGAACAGAAAAGTTGTAATCGGGTTGGCGCCTTTTTTTTGTTGCGCCCGTTTCAATTTTGAACTTTGTTGGATTTTTGTTGCTGCCCGTTTACATTCAACAGGAACAAAAACAGCTTTGAACAACAGCTTTGAACTACAGACAACCACAGCCATCGGATTGAGATCCAACGGCTGTGGTTGTCGACTGAAACAACCCCCTCTTTTCAGGCAGCTGAAAATTAGTCGGCCCCTTTTTTTAATCGTCTGTTCCTCGCTGTTTTTTTATCGTGGGCCCAGTGTGTATGCTATACTTGCTACCTTTGCAAGCATCGTCTTTCCCTTCATTCTTTCTCCTGACTGCAAGCAAAGTAGAGCTCAGATCCTGAAGCGAGCATGTGTCTCTACTTCTTGACTCTAATCATCGTGGCTAGCACCAGATCTGCAGCTAATAATGTTTCCTTCCCCTGATAACATGTTGCTCAGTTAATCACTGGGTGACGCACTTTCTTATTTCGAGTCAAACCACCGGGCCCGGTAGTGCCTTATCCTATGCAATGTAGAGCGTAGTGGTATTTTTTTTTTCTTTTTTTTGATTACATAGTACAACGCAGACATTCACAACGCAAGCACACTCATCTTGTATGAGCGTAGTGGTAGTGGTACTCAAATCTCAGTGATTCACCAAAACGTGCGAGTAAGATTGCTCTGGGCTCTTGAGGTCGTTGCCCTGCTGGAGAATCTCTTGCAATCAATCCACCAGATCCCCATTTGGCCAGGTCACCTGCAGTTACTCCCTTCTCTGCAGTTTGCACATGTTCGCGCCATTACTAACGTGCCGTTCAAAATACTCTCCCCCTTCTGTTTTTTTTTTTTTTTTTTTTGAAACTCTCTCCCCCTTCTGTTGCCATCCCATATAGCTGAACAAAACTCGAGAACTGTTTCAAACAAATCCTCAAAACGAGGGAAAAAAGAAGCCTGGTTACCGTAATCACGGTCCACAAAAGAAGCCTGATTAGGACCCGAGCACGTGAAAGGGGTCTTGGCCTAGCGGTTAAGGCATCCGAGTAACACCTTTGAGGTCCTGGGTTCGACTCCCGGTGGGAGCGAATTTTCTAGGATTTAACGGCATTTGTGCTTTCAGCGGTAGGCGACGTGGCCGTCGAGAGCGAGGCGTCAGTGGTGACTTCGGGAATCTGGAGAATTTGTCGGCTCAGTCTTCGAAGATGCTCATAGGGATAGGGTTTGTGTATGTGCGTTCATAGGGGTGAATGTGCGTGCGTTGTGAGTCTCTGAGTTGTACTGTGTAATTTCTAAAAAAAAAAAATTAGGACCCGAGCACACAGCAGGTCAGAGCCATCCCCATCGCACACGGACACGGTTCTCCATCCACGACCGTTCATCATCATCCGCCAGTTTAACCGAATTCCCATCTCGTCCACCATCGCATCACTAGCAGCAGGCAGGCGAGCAGCCTGCCAGCCAAGCCAACCACCCGCCCCGGGCCCCGCGGCGGCGAGCGACGCCATGGGGGCGCCGGGCAGCCGCGCGTTGGCCGCGGGCGCGGCGTTCCTGCTGCTCCTCGTCGCGCTCCCCTCCGCCTTCCTCTACCTCACCTCCTCCGCCGCGGCCGCGCCCGCCGCCGCCTCCCGCAGCGCCCTCCTCAACCTCAGGCCCTTCTCCGCCAAGTGCCCGCCCGCCGCGGCCCCGCCTCTGCGCGTCTTCATGTACGACCTGCCCCCGCGCTTCCACGTCGCCATGATGGCGTCCGACAACGCGACGTCGGGGTTCCCCGCGTGGCCGCCGTCGTCGGGCGGGATCAGGCGGCAGCACAGCGTGGAGTACTGGATGATGGCGTCGCTGCTGGACGGAGCTGGAGCGGGATCGGCGGAAGGGAGGGAGGCGGTCAGGGTGCGGGATCCGGACGATGCGGAGGCGTTCTTCGTGCCCTTCTTCTCCTCGCTCAGTTTCAACGTGCACGGCCGCAACATGACCGACCCCGACACCAAGGCCGACCGCCTTCTCCAGGTGCAGGAAACCTCACTATTCCTTTTTCTGATGTTGATCATTCTGGCCTGTCCTAGCATTTAGCTTCGCTCAGATTCAGACAGCTCTGTACAAAATGGCGTGTTGTGAAATATCATTTCATTATCCATTAGTAATTTCGGATTTAGGACGCAAGGAAGCAGCCAAATTACCATGTGGAAGCTGTGTACAGCCAGCCTAGAACAGCCAAAACACACGCTGTAAAATAAGTCAATGAGCCTTGAATGCAAACATGCGCATCATATAGAACCAAGAGGCAGATACCTGTCGGCCTTTGGACAATTCTCTCACTAGTTGGTGTTCCATTACCATCACCCAGGTATTATGCCACAGTGATATCCACAAATTCTGATAGGCTAGACAGATGTCTCTATTGCTCGATAATATAACGTGGCATCTCTTACATTACTGCAGTGATGTAGTGTGCAACTCACCCTGATGTTCCTGTAGGACTTACTGTTATATGTGTCTTGGTTCTATTAAGAAATTTTTTATTAGCCTCGACCACCTTCTAAGGATTATTTTCTGAACTGAAACAAATATGCGATCTGAATTGTGGATTTGCCTTAGTTTTTATGGTTTACTGTATGTGCGTGTATGGTTAGATCTGTCAGGAGAGATTCTTGAAAAGGGGATGTTTCTTCTTGTGTGCAGTAGTTGCCTGAAGCTGATTTGATGCCCATATTGATTGAACATGACTAATAGCAACTACTGTTGACTTACAGTTGGCAATCAGCCAATTAGGATTGTTTGGTTTTATGGAGATCTTATGAGTTATGAGGATGATAGGACATGAGGGAAGCGTTTAAGAGTTCCATGGAAATGTGGATGTATAGATTTTCATCCACTGTTCAACATTCCTGTTAGGTATTTGATACCGGAACTCGTGCTTGAAGCAAAGGAAATTCTATTTCAAGGTGTGTCACGTAACTATTTTTTGCCATCTATAGTAAGTTTGCTTGGCCAAATCCTCCCATGGTGCAAAGCATGATGAGAGGGAAATCAAAAATAAATAAATTTGTAATTCCTGTAATACGTTGGAATTATGCTTTTTAGGGATGTTGTTGTGATGCCACTTGCATGCAGTATCCTGCTTCGTGAAAATACAATCGTGCCCTACTCTCCTAGTACTCTTCAGTACCTGGAAAACTCATTTTCTGTAGTATTCAACTAATTTTTTGTTGATTTTGTACCATTCTCTGTAGGTTGAACTTATGGATATTCTATGGAAGTCTAAATATTGGCAAAGATCAGGAGGCCGGGACCATGTTATTCCTATGCATCACCCCAACGCTTTCAGATTCCTGCGAGATATGGTGAATGCATCCATTCTTATAGTTGCAGACTTTGGGAGATACAGCAAGGAATTGGCTTCCTTGAGGAAAGATGTTGTGGCACCATATGTGCATGTTGTGAATTCCTTCCTTGATGATGATCCGCCTGATCCGTTTGATGCTCGTTCAACACTGCTTTTCTTTCGAGGGCGCACAGTCAGAAAAGATGTATGGAAATGATTTATGATAGTAATAACTACTACTCCCCCTTCACTGTGATCCATCCTAACTTGCGGATTTAGTTCACCTTTTTTTTACTCCTTAGTGGAGAATATCTTGGCATAAACAAACTTGGTTGTTAAGTTTCAAGAAACTGGCATTCATGGTTTTATGTTTCCAGGAAGGGAAGATCCGTGGCAAACTTGCAAAGATACTAAAAGGCAAGGATGGTGTGCGCTTTGAGAATAGCTTTGCAACAGGAGAAGGCATTAAAACTGTAAGTCATATTTCTCATTTCTAGTCTTCTTTACTTGGCGGTTAGTCTTGATGGGATTTTCCCCTCACCCTACTAGTACCTTCTGAATATTTAGTGGGTTATTTCTTTATGGTTTTGCAATCAAGGTGAACATTCAGCCTTTTTTTTTTTGGTTGAGTCTTCTTGATAAGAAGAACATAAACAATCTCTAAATGGTTTTATCTTAACAGTCTACAGAAGGTATGCGATCTTCAAAGTTTTGTCTCCATCCTGCTGGGGATACTCCTTCCTCATGCCGCCTGTTTGATGCGATTGTCAGCCACTGTGTTCCTGTGATTGTGAGCACTCGGATTGAGCTCCCATTTGAAGATGAGATTGATTACAGTGAATTTTCGCTTTTCTTCTCAGTTGAAGAAGCTCTAAAACCTGACTACTTGCTCAATCAGTTGAGACAGATACCTAAAAAGAAGTGGATTGAGATGTGGTCGAAGCTAAAAAATGTCTCCCACTACTATGAATTTCAGCATCCGCCCAGGAAGGATGATGCCGTTAACATGATATGGAGGCAGGTGAGGCATAAACTCCCTGCAGTTAACCTTGCTATTCACAGGAATAGGAGACTGAAAGTTCCAGACTGGTGGGGATGAAAATCAGTGAATAGTGTACATATTAGCATACGGCGGCCAAGCTTGCCATTTTTGGGTGCGTGGTGGAGTCCTGCCGGTCATTCCTTGTGCACCAGATGCTCATCTTAAGTTCTAAAATCTGAATCCACAACAAACTGCTGACAGACACTGACATAATTATCCTTTTTGGTTCGTTTTGTGACACGCTATTTTCCCCTCCTGTTACAAAATAGTGGGAACAAATAAAATTAGGCAGCAATATTATGGTACAGACATACCTGAAAAATAGCATTTGTATGCCCTTGAGAAGAGGCAGCAGTATTTGTACTAGCATTCTGTTTTCGCTACTTTTTGTCTGTTGAAATGGAGGAGTATTTTTTTTTAAGGTCTTGACTTGGATATTTTTTTCTGCTTGGTATATCTATGTAACTATGTTGTATGATAAGTGATAACGTGAGCATATTTCTGATGATCACATTCGGCTGCAAACTTGCCTGTGAACTCTGGTGGAACCTTCTTCGGTTAGTTGATATCCTTCATTCGTCATTAAGCAAACTCATGCATCATCGTATGTGGACCAGAGTCTCTAGCCTTTATTAGTTCAGAATGTGGTAGAAAAGGTTGCTGGTAAGATTGGATGAAGGATACGGTTCTAGCCGCAATGGTACAATCATTTTTTACCTTTTAAAACTTTTTGATTGACTTGGTATTACATGCCTGATAGGGGGATACTTTTTGATTGGAGTAGTTTCCTTTTTTCCTGTTCAAGTTGCAGTTCCAAGAACTTTCGGTAGTACATGAGCTGATAGTTCCAGGGGTACTCTACCTTGTAATGTGGGACATCATGTCACGCTCGAGTTCACACAGAAGCTTCCTTTGTCCGCTTTCAAGTCTTTTCCCTTGAAAACTGGTAATAATCAAAAGGATAAAGTACGAGGAGTCGAGATCCACGACATGTATGAAGTGTATCCTAAAACTTCTGTTAAGATGATTGAAGTTGATCCCAACAAAGCGCTAACCAGTGCTTTTGTTTTTTGTAGTTGTTTTTTTTTTTTTTTAGGGCGCGCTGACCCGTGCTTGTGTGCAATAGGGCATGCATAGCTTATACCTTTGAATTTGACCATCAGAACGAATAGATCTGGCAATCACAATTAAAAAAAAAAAACCGAATAGATCTGGCCAGGTGCCAGGTCGTTGACACTCCCTCTTTGAGAGCAATGCCAAGGTTTCTTCTGCAACAGCAGGTCATGTGAACAATGGCGGTGCACATGTTTCCATGACATTACCAGGCGTTTCTCGTGACGCGATATCAGCGGGAACCCAAGCAATCAGATGGGGACAGCCGAGCAAGCATTCTTTTTGTCAATGCTTGCTTCCACGCAAGCAGTGGGTTTGTTGGCGCTTGCCGCTTGTTCTGGGGGAACACGTCGCAGTGAACCGTCCCATGATCCTCCGTCCCAAGGGCAATCAAGCAGCGCGAGCACGAGGCCATGTGCCTGCACCCTCACAAACTTGTTTAGTTCAAGCAGGAACATGATCCATATCAAAACCATATCAGTCTTCCGTTGCAAGGTGCTTCTTGTACGGAATGGACATCTCGTCCCAGAAACGAGCAGCGAAGAGGCTGATGGTAAATTTCTAATCCCGGCAGATAACGGAGTGCACTCAGATCAATCGCAAGTCGCAATGCTGAACTAAGGTGGGGTACCAGCACTGACGTGGCAATCCTGACGTCGACCTTTAAGATCAGTGTCAATCAATCTTAAGGTCGTTCACATCAACGGAAGCGACAATCATTGGTCGAGTATCGTTGGAATACAAGTAGTTAGCTCTGTTTGGATCAGCCAGAGCTAGCTGGTTAATCGCCTGGTTGACTGTTATTAGTCGCTCCAGTTTTTAATCGCAACGATGTTATTAGAACTAAAATTGTTGTCATAATCATTACACACGGGCAACACTGAGAGGCGTGGTAGCAGTGGCGGAGCCAGAGTAAGCGACAAGGGGTGGCCGGAGTGAACAATTTAACTGATTAACACGGTGATTATTTGTCTAAGCATCTGAATCACTGTTCATCCTCAAAGAAACATCCAAATCAAGAGGGGGCCGGAGCCCAGGTTGGCCTGAACCTGGCTCCGCCCCTGCGTGGTAGCACTAGCAGCATTCTGGTAGCAGGCTAGCAGCATCAGCACAAATGAGGATAGCTGGAACCGCAGATCATGATCGGGCAGTGCTGGGTCGGCCGAGCCGCACGATGCGATAAAGCAACGCCAGCGTAAGACAGCCGTAGCTTAAGCACATTAAGCGAGAGCATTAAGACATCAAACCACCCTGCGACCGATTCAAAATCGCCCAGCTCAGCGCAACCGAGTCGACTCCATTTCGCTTCCTCTCCCCTTCCTCCTCCTCCCCTTCACCTCCCTGTCCGCGCTCCAGGAGTCCGATCCAACATGGCGGCGGCGCCGCCGGACGGGCAGGAGAAGGTGATCGCGGCGGCGCAGCACATCGTCAAGTCGCTCGCCAGCTCCAAGAACGCTGCCGACGACATGATCCGCATCCTCTCCGGCTTCGACAACCGCCTCTCGCTTATGTCCGACCTCTTCCCTCCTCCCCCTGGCGCCGCCGCCGCAGCCGCGGATTCCATCTCGGAGGCGGACGAGGGGGGCTCGCAGGGAGAGGGGGAGGGGCGGGAGTACGAGCCCGACCCCGACGACGACGCCGCCGGGGACGAGGAGTTGGAAGCCGCGGTGGAGCTGATAGAGAGGTGGGAGGCGCCGGGGGCAGCGGACAGGGTGCTTTTCGACTCGGGGGAGGACGCTGAGGAGTACCTCGCCGCGGCCGCCTGCCTCGTGGGCGCGCCGGACCCGCGCGCGGAGGCGGCGCTGCAGGCCGCGATGGCGCGGCTCGAGGAGGAGTTCCGGCACCTTCTGATCCGCGGGGCACCGCCGCTCGCCGCCGAGGACCTGCAGGCCTCCCTCCTCCGCCGGCTCTCGCTCACGGTACCGTCCTTCAACTCCTCCGCCGTCGACCTAGATTGCCCCTCCTTCTCCAGCCACGCCGGCGAGGGAGACGACTCTGTCGGCGCAGGAAGCAGGAACTCGGTCTCCGATGAGGAGATCTCGCCCTACCTGATCTCGCCGGACACCGTCAGCACCCTCAGGGACATCGCGGACGTCATGCTGCGCGCGGGCTACGCGCCGGAGCTTTGCCAGGTATACGGCGAGGTGCGCCGCGACACGCTCATGGAATGCCTCGCTGTGCTTGGGGTGGACAAGATGAGCTTGGAGGAGGTGCAGCGCGTGGAGTGGGCCATACTCGACGGCAAGATGAAGAAGTGGATCCAGGCACTCAAGATCGTCGTCCGAGGTCTTCTAGCTGAGGAGCGCCGCATCTGCAGCCAGATCCTTGCGGCTGATGCCAATGCTGAGGAGGAGTGTTTCACTGAGGCGGCCAAGGGGTGCGTCCTGCAGCTGCTCAACTTTGGTGATGCTATTGCAATTGGGAAGAGATCATCCGAGAAGCTGTTCCGCATCCTTGGTATGTACGAAGCGCTAGCTGAGGTGCTGCCAGAGCTCGAGGGCTTGTTCGCGGGTGAGGCGAGAGATTTCATCAAGGAAGAGGCTGAGGGGATACTTATGCGGCTTGGGGATGCAGTGCGTGGCACAATTGCCGAGTTTTCCAGTGCCATACAGGGAGAGGTGTCCCGGAGAGCCCTGCCCGGTGGGGAGATCCACCCCCTCACCCGTTATGTCATGAACTATGTGCGGTTGCTTGCGGATTACAATGCTTCGCTGAATAATCTTCTTGAATGTTTTGACTCTGAGGTGAATGGGGCTGACAACACAAACATGACTCCATTGGGGCATTGTGTGCTCATGCTGATCACACACCTACAGCTAAAGATTCAGGAGAAATCAAGGCTGTACGAGGACGAGGCGCTGCAGAATATATTTTTGATGAATAATCTGCTGTACATTGTACAGAAGGTCAAGGATTCAGAGCTGAAGACATTGCTTGGTGATAACTGGATCCGTAAACGCCGTGGCCAGATAAGGCAATACTCAACGGGGTATCTCCGATCATCATGGACTAGGGTATTAGCTTGCCTGAGAGATGATGGGTTGCCGCAGACAATGGGTTTGTCAAGTGCACTCAAGAATGCACTGAAGGATAGATTCAAGAACTTCAATTTGACATTTGAAGAGTTGTACAGAGCACAGACGTCATGGAGGGTTGTGGATCCTCAGTTAAGAGAGGAATTGAAGATTTCCATCTCAGAAAAGGTTCTTCCCGCATACCGATCATTTGTTGGGAGGTTCCGGGGCCAACTAGAGGGAGGAAGGAGTTCTGCGAAGTATATAAAGTACAACCCTGAGGATTTGGAGAACCTGGTCTCAGATTTCTTCGAAGGGAGAAAGCCGAATGCTTGATGATCGAGGTGAGTGCTAACTTCCAGATTATTCCCATAGATAGGTCGAGTGGATTATTAGAAGCTATGCAGTCTTAGATATCTTGTTTGTTTTCTTGGATCTTGAAGAACATGATGATACCAGCACTTCAGTTTTGCGATCACATGATGCTTCAAGTAACTGTCTAGATGTTTATTGAAATTTTGTCTTCAAATTATCTTTCCAGTTGTAAAATTATTATAGCATCTATACATTGTCAGTAATTTCCTTTTATTAAGCAATATTTGTTAAAGATTCTTTAATAATATCTAGTGTTTGTTCGATGGCTTAGAGATTCTAATACCTAGAAGTTAACAATGGTTTGTTATTCCTCTTGATCTTCAACTTTGAAGGATCAGAAAATTCTCCTAAAAAACTCATAAACTAGTAATATGAATTCAATGTAGCCTTTATTCCAGTTTCCACTATTCTAGAAGGGCACATATTTCTATTTCTTCTAAGATCTCCACAGCACCTTGAGAACATCATGTTAGTGTAGAACCACCTCTTTTTTTCCAAGGCACATACAGCAGGGGAGCCCCTACGCACTTTTATTAGAACAAGTAAAAACCAAAAACTGCACAAGGAAAGAATAGCAGGCGAAAAAAGAACAACAAAAGGAGAGTAGTTATGTAGAACCACATTTCATCCCCTAAAATGTCCTTTTGAGTGTCAACTCCAATTAAACATCGTGTTAAATAGGACGAAAGTTTACTCTCTACAGTCAGTCCTTTTGCATGTTAATCCTTGGGAATGTCATATCAATTGAGAACATGTTTAGCCTCTAAACCGTGCACATCATGTTAATTCTACTTACATCGCTTGTTTTTCTTTCTAGTTAATACACTCTGAAGTCTGAAGGATAGATTCTTGGATAAACCTATTATTCTTGTCATGCTGTAGTCAGAAACTCCTATGATCCCGACCAACAAGCTCATCTATTTGATCCTTATTATGTTCAGGGATGTTCGTATCAATGATGCTACAGGCAAGCCCCATCCAAATTTTGATGATGCTACTAGTCCGAGTCACTTCCAAGTTTCATTGGCTATACTGTACAGGGAGCTTGACCTTCCAAAACCCTTTTGGAGGTCTGAAGATGGAAATAGAAGGAACTGACTGAAATGGTGTGAACTCAACCCAAATTGAACACTTACCTTGTCATCCTTGATTCTGTCAAGGTGAGTGGTGACCATGTTGAGGCTTGCACATGGAATTCTGACAAGTGCCTCTGCCATGAGTTGTGTGATTGCAATTCTTACATTTGCCGTTCTTTTGTTGATTGTAAAATCTTGTGACTCTTGTTTGACTCCAAAAGAATGTTGGTGCTTGGCATTTCAATGTACAATTATACCAGCAGTTATGTTCACTTTTACCTTGTTGCAACCTGTTCTTTTCAGTATAGTCTGTTGCAACTTTTTGTTATATTCACTCGCAGCATAAAATGAAATATAATTACTTGACAGGTAACTAAAGCTGCTACATGCTACTAGTCCTGTCCTATACTTGACAGCTTAGATAAAAATTAGCGATTTCCAAAGACTTCCGTTGCTGTTAATCTTGGGTGCTCATAAATGATGTTGTGTTTACCCAACCCCGTTACATTTGTTATTATAGTACTATATCCGGTGAACGATGTGACATTTCCTTCTATATTGCTAGCTTTATACTTTGATCATGTTTTCTGATAGATGACTAAAGTTACATGGTATGGTATAGTACGCCAGTAACCACATACAGAACATTTATGGTGTCTAAGGAAATAACTGACAGAATGTATAGAAGAGTTACTTTTTAATTCTTATATTGCTCAATATGTGGATACATGGTGTGTTAGTTTATTGGGAAGGGGTTGAGGGTTCCCTGCATTAGGAAACAACAAATTATGTAAAAGATTGGAATCCTCTTGCTTACTTTCCTGATATACAAAATTAGTTTAAATTCAAGCTATACTGAGAGTAATAAATAGGAAATTTCTGACAAGCAAGAAATCAAAATTTAAAAAGGGATAGGGAAAAAATAAAAGGAAACTTTTCACATGAACACTCTCAAAATATCACATAACTCAGCAATTCAGGGGAAACTTGAAAATGATTTAGGAGAAATCAACATATCAGGTATTAAGGTAGTACCTCTGTAATGTTTGGGGAAAAAAAAAATTAGTACCTCTGTAGTCCTAGGAACAGGATAGATGTTAATCTGGAGAGAAGTGAACCTGCCATGGCTAACTTCCATGCATTTACCTTGGTTAACTTAAAATCAGAACATTAGCTTTCCACTTGGATGCATTATGATAAGCTATCTATCTCTATAGAAGTGACAAACAGATGAAGGTGCTAAAAACATAAGAAACACTAGATATGGTAAGGAATTTATCAAGTTCTACAAGCATGGAACAAATAGATGGCATGGCTGATTTTAGTTTACTTCTCAGACCCTGCTGTTCTGTGGTAGAGGGATAACACCATTGAAGAAGTCCCCAAAATAGCCAGGTGGCTCATACACCAACTTGGCTATTATATCTCTGAGGGTGATCAATCCATCCAGGTTCCCTTCCTCGTTGATCACATAGATCCTTTGTCTCTTTTCTGCATCCAGCTTCAGGATTATGTCCTTGACACTGTCACTTCTGCTGCATGTTATGATGCTCATTTGCCTTTCACCGGAGCTCTGCCTTGCATTTGCGATGAAATTTTTTGCAGTTAGCGTCCTGCAAATAGTCAGTGTGGGATATTAATTTCGTAAGCTTTTCCTAGTTCCAAATACATTTTCATGTACACACACCAAGTCTTATTATTCATCTAGTCTGCTGTATGATTTTCATCAGAATTGCCAACATTTCGCAAATTGTGAACCAGCAACTTTACTGCAGTCGATGGAGCTGCTATTATAATCCCCTGAAACTGACCTGTAGTCTCTGTTTGCCTCCGAAGCTGTAAGGAGATGCTTCACATCCTTGATCATTATGCTGCCTATCGCCTTGCCAGAGTCATCGACCACCGGTATACCTCCGACCCCTTTTCTCCTCATCAACCGGAAGGCCTTGAGTGCCGGCTCGTCCTCCCGTATCTGCAAATTTCGTCTCCTAGTCCATCATCTGGATGATGAATCGCACAATTATCACAACCGTAAAACAGGATCAGAAATTCGCACCTTGACGATCTTGCTGAGCCTCATGATGGGCAGGCCGAGTTCGGAGAGCGTCTTGTTTCCCCACTCCTCGAACCAATGGAGACCGACGCACTCGGACAGCATGTGCACGACGGCGGCCTGCGTGATGATGTTGCTGATGGTGCCTTCGCCGATGTCGACCACCGGCAGGCTCTTCATCCGGTACTTGGATAGCAGCAGCAGCATTGTCAGGAAGGTGTCGGAGCTCTGCAGCGCCAGGAACGGCGCCCACCGGAACGATCCGGAGATGTCCTTTACCTGCCACATCCATGCATGACAGGAGCGAAGGACATGATCATTGGTCGTCTCATAAGTCATAACCTTGGGAATTTCTTGCGACGGAAAGAGTGATCTGTGTGTTGATCAGGGCGGGCAGTGCAAGATCTCGATCACCTTTGTTTTGTTGAAGAGGTCTGAAGAAGGCAGGGCGCCGAAGACTTCGGCAATGGCTCCTTCGGATTCTGCCGACGGTTTGGGTTCCCGTACGTCGGCGGCGGCGGTACCCTCCAGGGTGACCGTGCCCAGCTTCGCCGCCAGCTCGTCGGCGCCTACGTCGGCATTTGCCACGGCTTCAGACTGGCGAGAGGAATTCACCCTGCCGGAGTCAGTACGTATTTTTCTGATGCAGTGCGTGTGCCGCACTGATGGCAAAATTGTTCATGACATGAGAGGCATATCTTACGCAGAACAGAGACGGTGACAGAAACGAAACGAACGAACCTTATGGAGCAGCCAGACGGCGATGCCGGCGAACTCGACGATGCCGATGTACCGGTCGATCCAGCTGGCGTCCTCGGGCGCGTCGACGTTCCTGACGGGCGCGGAGATGATCCTGTTCCTGGAGAGGATGTCGACGGCCTCGGCGAGCGTGGAGTCGGAGGGGATCTCCACCAGCTGCGACCCCGCGAAGGTGTGCGGGAACGAGGCGACGGAGATGCTGTCGAAGCAGCTGTTGAGCTTGTCGCTGCGGCTCAGCTCACCCTGCTCGTCGAGGCTGTCCCAGATGTCCTCCACCCGCATGCCCAGCTCCGCCTCGGGGCTCCACGACCGCGCGCTCACGGGGCTCGCCTCCACCGCCGCATCCGGCACCTTCTCCTCACGCGTACGCACAGCCTGCATGGCTCTGCAATGCTCTGCACCGTCCTCTTTTCCTTTCCTTCCTCTCTATCTATCTACCACAGTTTCTTCTTCTTGGCTTCCCTTTCTCTACCCAGTGTGCTGGACCTGCTGGTCTCTGCTCATTTCAATGTCATCCCTTGTTTCGCGGCCACCCGGAACCGAGAACTGAGGCGCGCGCGGATCTCAAATTGGTCCTTGCTTCGTCCCCTGCATTTTCGCGGCTTAACGAGAGGCTGGAAAGTTGTTCGCCGCCCGGCAGTTCAGCTGAGTGCTACGAGAGAGTCGGCATGCTGCCTGCCGAATTTAGCTTTTACAGAAAAAGAAAATTAAAAAACAAAAAGAGCATCTGAATATATGGGCCTGTCATTTTGTGTTTTGAACCGAGCCCATCCGTCCTATCTGGGCTCATTTTCCGGCCACAGCAGCCGCTGGGCTGGGCCGCCAGATATTTTCCTCTTCAACCCCTTTTGCAAGTCATCCCTGGGGGGACCTGTCCTTCATCGCTCAATGACACGTGGGCCGCGGACCCACATGGCATTGTCTGGTTGCGGCCGTGTTGATCCCGTCGTCCTCGACCTCCCCTACAACTAGTACGCCACGTCCCCACCGCTCACCTCTCGCTCTCTCTCCGCCCCGCCCCAAATCGAAGCGAGGAAAAGAGAGAAGGGGACCTAAAACCCTAACCCCGCCGAATCCGGCCCCGCCGCCCGAGAGCGGAATCCGCCGCCGCCATGGACATGGGAGCGATGAGCGACCCGGAGAGGATGTTCTTCTTCGAGCTGGCGTGCAAGAACGCCGAGGCCGCCTACACCCAGAACCCGCTCGACGCCGACGTACGCCGCATCTCTCTCCTTATCTCCGGTTTGCTTTTCGCCGCTGGGTTTCGAACTCTGTAACATGGATCCGATCTGATTTGATCTGGCGGTGTTCGTGTGCGCAGAACTTGACGCGGTGGGGAGGCGCGCTGCTGGAGCTGTCGCAGGTGCGGAACGGCCCTGAGAGCCTCAAGTGCCTCGAAGGTGAGCTGCAAGATTTGGATGATTCCGCTGTTCTAGTTTGTGTGACTCGAATCCACGCTTTATTGTTAGAATCGATGATTTCCATATGCAGCCCCGTCTGAATGAGCTTAGGGTGTCAGTCAGCGTTGAAGTCCTGAAAGTACTGCAATGCTAATCTCTGCGGTGTTTTTTTTGTTCGTTTATGCTACAACTGCTGAAAACTTAGCTTAGAATATGTAGGGGATTGCAACCTGACCTAGCGTGCTTGCTGTTTAATGCAAACAACCGCTGAATACAGCCGGAATGTATAAGTGATTGCAACCTGATCAAGTGTTTCGTGATTTTTAAGGCATTCAGGAGATTTGTGCTGGTTGTGTTTTGTTCTGTGGCGCTGTGCTTGTTCAGAAGACTGAATAGTACACTAGTTGTTGTGTAACCAAATTAGTTTCAAGTTATGGACGAGTGTCAAATGCATACTGCTCTTGCTGTTCCTTTTGAGATGTTCATCAATGTTTTGAGACTGTTTGTTGGAAACCGACCAGATAGTTAAGCAGTTATTGCTGGACCAGTTACATTGCAATACCAGTCTAGAGACTGCCACTTGGACTTTTCAATATCCCAGATATTATTTTTGTTTTCTTGTCTATTATCTGGGAAATGGTAGCTTGCTTCCAGTTTTCTTTTGGTTGCCCTCTTTAATAGGGAAGTGCCATGGTGATGTTTGTATTTGAACATTGGAATTGGGGTAGATGCGCACATTAACTTCGGGTTGTTCTATGAAAGTGATATTATTAGAATAGCTCTACTAGCATGATGCCCGTGCTTCGCAACGGTGAATCTCAAACTAATCATCTTTATCAAGGATTCCTGGTGGCAAAACTTCAGATCAATGTTTCTTGTACCTTTTGACAGGCCATGCGTTGATTTGCAAATATGAACATAAGATATTTCTAATCACCCTGTTTGCCTCGCTGCTTTGCAGCAGCTACAGTGTTCGCAGTTATTTTTTCAGCAGCAGCTACAGTGTTCGCAGTTATTTTTCTACAGCCGCAGTCGCAGCTGCAGCCTGCCAAACAGGGGGAATATTAGTAACTCTAGGAAGTAGATAAAAGAATGTGTCATCATTGAATTCCATGCGTTTACAACTTTTATATAGTCAAACAAAACGACGACCAAAACTTAGTATTACATTTAACTTCAATCCTGGTTGGTACGCATATGAGTTGAGCTTGGTCATTACTCGAGTACAACAGTGCAAAGAGGCATCTTTAAACACAGTGGTACTCTGTCAAATACTGTGAAAACATGATATCAACTTGAACTCAGTGGAACTTCGATGCAGGTAGCAATCTAATCGGGAAATATGGAAGAATTTTTTTTTTTGATGTCAGAAGTTTCATGGTGAAAGCATACAAATACAACCAAAAATCCACTGACGAAATGGAATGATAGCATTTGGCAGAAGATGACCATGGTGCCTGCCGTATTGGCATTAGAGGAACTGAACGTCGAGGAACTGAACGCGTATGCAGCTGGTCCAAATTCGCCTTATCTCTCTTCGGATTGCAGTAGCAATTCTATTCCCCCGATTAGTTCTGCTACACGCCAACGCCGCTCTGCACTCTCAAGGCTCCTAATGCGATGCCGTCTACTAATCTCATCCCCATCTCTGCATCCTCGCGGAGATGATGACGGATGTAGCGGGCGACGCACCAGAAGCGGCCAGTCCGGCGGGCGGCAGTAGGCTCCGCGTGGCTTGGGGCGTCGAGTCTCGCCACAAGCTGGAGGCGGTACCCTTGGACATGGTCGGGATTCGATGTTAGAATTCCGATTAGGGGCCCGATGAAACCAGCGGAAGAGAAGATCTGGTGCTTCCCGACGCGGCTTGCAATGGATGCTCGGAGAGGGACGGGGGCGGGGGTCGCCTGGTCGGGACTTAGGGAGGGGCGCTCGCCCGTGGGTCCCATCTGTCGGCGCAGTGAGGGGGAGCGACGCACGACCACCATTCACCACGGACTGCCTTTTTTATGTATGGTAAAGATATGGAAGAGCTCGTGTATCACTCAATTGTATGTGTGCGTGCGTCATAGTTTAGCTTATGCATGTGTGTACTGTGTAAGCTTTTGTGCTGTGTACTTGTATGATCGGAGTGGTGCTGATCCAATAAATTATGTTACAGATGCGGAATCCAAGCTGGAGGAAGCACTGAAAATTGATCCCAGCAAGGCCGATGCACTATGGTGCTTGGGAAACGCTCAGACATCTCATGGATTCTTCACTCCTGATACTGTGAAGGCAAACGAGTTCTTTGAAAAAGCAGCTGAGTGCTTCCAGAAGGCTGTGGATGTGGTATGTGATGGCTCCTAGTGTTTCTCCGGTTTTTAATCAGATTGTTATTAAGCACCTCATGCACCCATGCTGACTAAATCTGGAAGTCCACCAATCAAACTTCTGTTTCTTCTGTTCTGTCTTGTATGCTTTAGTTTATGAGGAAACTAATGCACAGTCCTGGTGTTTGTAGGAACCTGCAAATGAGCTGTACAAGAAGTCTTTGGACTTGTCATCTAAGGTGTGTTCTTCTCTTTCCTTTATGTTCTCTGTCTACGATGATTGTTAATCTATAATGCGTCCATCCAACTAAGCTGTCTCTTTTTTATTCTTGGGTTTATGTTTCAATGAGGAATCAGGAATCCTTTTTTTATAGCCCATTACATTCAATTGTTATTCGGTTGCAACACTGAACATTTTCGCTCATCGAATTTTGTTATCATAGTTAGACATTGTTGGTTTGGCCTTTGTATCTTCTAACATTTGTTTCCATAGGCTCCTGAACTGCATTTGGAGATCCATAGGCAAATGGCTTCTCAGGCGTCGTCTCAGGCAGCACCCTCAGGCTCAAATCAAAGGGTATTTTCTCTATTTTGAAATTCTACTTAAAGGCTTGTCAGTGTCACTAGGTTGTTTCTAACTGTTATTAAAATTCTTATACACATGAAAAAGCATTTTTACCTGCATTTTTATGTAATAGTTACCAGAAGTTAAATGACCATCTTTCTAGTACACAGGCTCGCACCACTTTTTCCAGTAAATCCATTGTTTCTTTTTTATGTGCCACTTGTCTATCTCACTTGTCTATCTCTAATATAATAGCTATTGATCAATTTTGATTTGATTCGGTGTTATGATTTTAAGTGCCATATGGTTTACAATGTGCAAACCTTGTCTAAGCTACAGCATTGTGTTTTCAGCAAGCAAGGAGGAAAAAGAAGGATACTGAGTTCTGGTATGATGTTTTTGGATGGGTGATTCTTGGTGCTGGCCTTTTTGCTTGGGTTGCCTTGGCCAAAGGTGCTGCCCCTCCGCCGCCGCAATCAAGGTTTTAAACTGGATCTACTGCCGACAATACCTTGCAAATGGGCTTGCCACCTATGTTAAGTGGCTCAGAGTGAATCTTGCTAGGAGTTAGTTTATGTACGGAGAGGAAATGGTGTTGCCATGTTACGGTTTGGTCAAATTTTCGTGCCTGTTTTCCTTTCCAGTTTTAATGAGGTTTACACATCTGCGGATGCCACTGGATAATTTTCGACTGGCCTACCTTTCTACTCTGTTGAGGCTAAAACCATTTACTATGTTTTGATATATTTTTTGTCAACTATTATGTTTCACATGATACCGGATGTTCTCAAAATGGTGCACGCTAGAGCAACATCCTACTTAGTAGTGCAGCAAATAAGTGGAAACAATATTTGTGTCCGCACAATCTGCAATACAACAAGTTACGGAACCTGTCTTTCTGCCTCGTTATTGAATACTCAGTGTGGTTGTCCTCTTACACTCCTGTTCCTCTCCTTAATTTGTAGACCTCGTGCTTATTTCTTTGATGTTTTGAATCTTTTGATTGAACTGGTTGACAGCCCGCCTCTTCACCTACCTGTGCACCAAGCGCAACCGGAAGGTCCGGAAGGTGCCTTTCTAACAAGTTCCCGATAGCTCGAAATGTGGCCAGGCCGGGCGTTGTGAGCTGTGACTGGCCATGACCGACTGGTCCTTTGACGCTAGAAAAAAACCAAGTGGTGTTAGACGAGCCGGTGTACCGTGTGCATGCACATTGCAAACAAACCGGTTGGTCTCTTGCCAGTCACCTACCTAAATTGTTGACGCTGCGCGCAGGTGGGCAGCGCGACGCATTTTTCGTCGTCGTCGTCCGGGGGCACCGCTCCCGTCCCCGTCTATGTCCCCTCGCGCCGTGATTGCGGCATGTTAGCATCCCATCATCTTCCACGTCACGTACGCGCCACAACGCGTTCCTGGCATATCACGAAAAGCTCCATGTCCCTTGCCGGGCCTGCCTATGTCCAGCCATCATCGTGGACGCGACGCGATGCCTCTCCATTTTTTTCTCGAGCCCGGCCAATGACAAGGGTCAGAGTGTAGTAACGGCGGGTACCGGCCGGTCTCCTAGGACCTAACTCATGTCCACTCATGGATCAGATCAGATGATGATGAACACTTGCCGGCCTCAATTTTCAAGGACAAAACCGCCTTCAAGGAGGGCTGCTGCGGCTCAGGGTGGTAGGGATGGACGACGATGCTTCCTCCTCACGCCTGCTTATTGCGGGGAAGGAGCATGCGGCGGCAGCTACAGTGGCGGCCGGACCATGGCATGCATGGATGCATATGCTGCATGGGGCCTCTCCCTGCCGTGCATGGCCACGCCTCATCACCACCCCCCGTGTCGGCTTCTTCATGAGTGCGTTGCAAGCAGCGACGCATCAGTCACAGTGACATCCTCCTCTGACAGTCTAGTCTGATCTTGCATGCGAACTCTGCCCAACCATTGCGGCTAACCATGGATGATTAGACTCTATCTCTTGTGTTAATTATCTCTGTTGCAACTCTATTATAATGGCCAATCAGGTTTTTGTGATCCATGAAAACGATGGAGATGGTCCACGTCTTGCTACTGTTGCCCGTTTGTCCTGAAAGAGGGAGGAGCATCGGAGCATGGCCTCCATCGCCCCCACCACACCGAAGAAATTGCAAGTTTGTCAACATGTCCGTGGACGAGATCCAGATAGAGGTTTCTTGTGTCTGACGTAAGGCTCGGCCATCACACATTCACGCTACTACAGATCCCGCCACTACACATTCACAAAGCTGCAATAACAGGGCTCCTAAACTCCTAGTCCTAGACTAACAAGACCTCTACATAGTAATGTGCAGCAGCATAGCGTAAACAGAGGATGAACCTCCAATTCAAACATGATGGTGGCAGTCACAGCCATTGGCAGTGTCACCACACCGAAACCCCTGTAGCTTGCAATGCATGTTACTCCCTTTGAGGTGCTAATAAAT
This sequence comes from Eragrostis curvula, assembly GCA_007726485.1. Lineage (NCBI taxonomy): Eukaryota > Viridiplantae > Streptophyta > Magnoliopsida > Poales > Poaceae > Eragrostis > Eragrostis curvula. The sequence goes on along the minus strand of RWGY01000009.1, from coordinate 20,824,959 downwards.
CCATCGATCAGTGTGGCACTATCTCACTTCACATGTAAATAGCAGAGGGGCTGCTCCAATCAAATCCATTAGCAGTAACTTTCCCTTGTGATCATGGCAACCTCCTGCACAGTCTCTTGCATTGGAGTATTTGGACTGTCTGCCTGGCCCCCAGCACCGGCCAGGCGGTAGTAGTGCTGTTTACTGTTGCTGATCAAGTCATCACCAGTGAACAATGTTACGATGGCAATGCATGTGAGCTATCATCATTTTCATCAGATGTGAAGCCATCTAGCCCGCATGCATGTGGTTGCGAGACCGATCTGGGGATCATGATTTGCCCTGATTAGCTTCCGGTGTCTTTTTGCACTTGTAAGTAAGTGGTTAAGGATCGAGGACTTGAGGCCTGGCCACCATGGCTGACATGTATGTATGGGGCGCCCTTTCCTTCGCTTGTGCTCTTCCTTTTCCCAGCCAGCAGCATTGCATAGGGCTTTGGCTGCGATAGCAAGGAAGCTGATTAATTGGACAGAAACAGGTAGATGTTGTTGACTACTCAGGTCTTGATCGGGCCCCCTTCCTAGGACTACACTGATAACATTGTTAGGTGGTACAAAACGCAACCAACCCGCGCCACTTTTGGACTTCATGCATGTCCTCTGCCTCACATGCACCATGCAGACACTGCCCCCAGGGTTTTCAATTCTAGTGGTACGTTGCTGCGCCAAGAAAAATTTTTCGCTTCCTTTTCAGTAGTACTTGCATATGCTTTAATCCGAAGAAAAGAGTAATCAACTAGTTTCTTAAAACACTAGGTTTCCTAATGCTTTGATTTGTGTTACTTTGATAAGCCTTTGTTGTTCTCTTAAAGCTTGAGAGAATAGCCTTATAGGTCTTGTCTTGTCCGGGTATGCTTCAGTTTGAACTTAAAAGCCAGCCAGCTGAAGTTTACACAATGTCAAATCAGTTTGATTCTTAAGACACAGCCTGAGGTTCATTTCATACCGGAAAGTCAAGAGGTCGGAAAGAACTTACTCCCATCATTTTCCATGACCACACTCTCCAGAAACACCAACACTTCTGAAAAATTACGTGAAACCTCTGCATTACAAACATATGATCGTTGAGCATTTCTTGGCGCACAAACAGCGTGACTGGATTTTTGTCTACCCAATTTCGCTCACAATTCAGAAGTACTGGAGATTTGTTTGATTTCATAAATAGTCCAACTACTGGAGCAAAAGTTAAACAGCAGGTAGCTGGAGGAGCCGTAAGCTAAAGCGATTTCGTGCGCTCTAATCCAACTCAAATCCTCTGGCAAGCTAGCAGGCGAGGGCGGGTTGGCATGCTTGCTTGGAGTTTGGGGCGATCATGCTCTGTGTGTGTGCCGCGAGACCCTACGCCATTGATGCGCGGTGTGGTCAGGTCAGAACAGAACGGCTACACCTGAAACTGAAGCAAGCAACGCAAGCAAACAAACAAGTGTGGTTGGTTAAAGGCGTTGCAGCCTTTCGAGCACTCACTCACACCTACTGCTAATAACCGGTACAACCTCAAGCAGACAATCATGTGGTTTGGTAGGCAACCAGCAGTGGTGACTGACTGCGGTAGCAGTAGATTAGCGGAGAGTATTACTCGACTATCCTGTTTACAGTACAGTGCGACACTTGAGATACGTATCTATACACCAGTTCTCTAGCGTAGCAGTCGGAGTAATTTTATCTCCCTCTTGTACTACACCCAAATAAAAGCGACGTGAGTAGCAACAGTCAGGTACAGAGGTACATACACGGCACATCAAGTGTTACGGTGTCCCCCTGCTCTGTTGCTTCATAAGTGTTGCCATAGCCAAAAGTAGCACAATGCAGCCATGGATCCCCGATTAAAGACCAAAGATTTGCATTAACTATGTTCGTAACGTTGCTTTCATCAGTCATCTTGCAGACTTTGATTAAGCTAGCCCCACGTCACTGGTCACTCGTGCATCAGAGGACTGAAGAGGGCCATGCCGTCTCATTTGGATTAACTGCTGCTTGGATATCCACTTATTCAAATGCCCTTTTCTAACTCTACTGAAGCCGTGATGCAGCACTATGACTATCAGTTCCTGTGCAGTTATTCGGTTGCTTGAGTCTGGTATCGTTCACGAGTCTTGATCTAGTTTTTTTTTTCGAAGGCCACATATATTATGTGGTCAACTAAAATAGCAAGAGGAGAATGGCACCAGTGGTGCCTACAATGGCCGAAACCATTACAGATTTGTGGCACGCAAGCCACAAGAGAAAATTATCAACCCAAACTCTCTCTCTCTCTCTCTCATCTGAACAAAGGTCTTTACTCCTGCAAGTCCCCATGTCATCGCTTCTTCTTGCATCCTCTCCAGTAGCCGCATCTCCGATTTTTTTTTTTCAGAAAAGAGCGAACAAGTTACAATGTTTAAATTGTTGCCTAAACAAAGATTAGCATATTACAATACAAAATCGACAGAGAGACTGTCAGGGTGAAGTAATGAAGTACATAAAGGTGTGGCCAACACAACACTAGGAGAGAACCTTGGAGCATCATATATACACAATTTTCTCTATGGTATACTAGCACTTGGTATGTGTATACATTCTATGACTCTAATAAGTCATGCGTTCGTCACTGCTTCGTCCCTCCAAGCGCCTTGGATGAAGCTAGTTCTTTATGATGAGCCAGTGGTCCTCGACCATAAGAGCACAAAGTGAAATGTAGCCACTCGTGAGAGTGGGCTTATGACTTGTGAAAGCAGCTTAGCTTAAGGCTTGATCCACACGCCTGCACGTGCGACCACCAAGCAGAAACACCACCATAGAACGACTGCTGATATGTGCTAGTGGTAAGCAGCCGTCACAGCTCCACTTGGATATCGAGAAGAGAACGCCCTAGGCTGGGCTAGTGGGATTGAAATCCGGATAAAGAGAAAGAAGGAAAGACACATACATGGTGCAATTGCTTTCTTTGCCTTATCTCTTTGCTGCTGCATCCAAGAATATTTTTTTGGTGAAGCTATACCAGCTTTTCACTACTTTAAAAAAAAATCCTTTTGCCTTTTATTTTCTCTCGACCCATTGTGTCGTGGTGGAATCGAATCTGAAATGTCTCTTTTTTATTACATTTGATCCTTTCATCTCTTTCGCAAGCTTCTTCCTTTTTACCCGTTTTCCTTTTGACAAGCTTTCGTTCGTTTCAAAGGGGAGTGGGAAAGAGAGAATGCGAGCATACAGCCAGCTGCCTCCAGGATCGGATGGTGGGCATGGGTGGTGATGCTTTCTTTGCCTCTTTTCAGCCTTGGATTCCTTGTACTCCCCCCTATTACCACTTGTCCCTTTTAAATCATTATTTTAATATCTACCCCTTCTAATCTTGCCACATCGTGCACTTCTAGTGGGAGTGGATGTATCCATGTCACCACATGACTTCCCCATTTGTAGTCCTTGATGATTACCGCGGCATTGCAAGCTGTCCTTTTCTCCCTGCCACTTTTCACCGGGTTGAGGAAGTCAGTGCTCAACTTAACCGCGACGCAAAGGCAGGCAATTTAAGGCATTTGCTCTTGCCAAAAGGCAAAGCCATGCCACCAAGTTAATCCGAACACTTTACCTGGGACAGTGAAAAAGTGACCAAAGCGTATCACGCCTCTCGTGCTGCCTGCTCGTTTGGACTTTGCCAGGCACGAAAAACAAAAACACCCACACACATGTGTGCACGTCTTCTCCTCCATTTTTTTGCCTTCTCTTTCTCTACTTCTTTCTTGTGAATCCGTGAACCCTGGCGTCTCTTTTCGCGTCATTACTCGTGCACAAACTTGTTCTTTTCGTGTGCTTTTCGTTAACCAAGCGACGGCTGCAATTGGATGAAAATTCAGTGTCCCGGCCATTTTCAGATCACGAATGACAGGTTGTGATTATTTTGGCCGCGCGCGTGATACTCTTATAAAGAAAATTGGCTAATGGAGTGTCGCATGTGAATGCCGCTAACATGGCCCTGATTGTGACTAGGTTTGATCTGCAAAATCTAGAAAACCAAAGGCTTTTCCCAAATGTTTAGTTCTAGTTGTAAAACGTCATAAATGATGTTGCCGAACACGCCTCCGACCAATGCGCGCCATGTTTTTTACCATACTATCCAACGCTTTAAATCCTCCGTCAGGGTTGATTGATGATAGTCCATGATCGAACCGAAGAAAACTCCCAGATCGCTCTCACCGGCCTCACTGTCATACTGCTAAGCTGTCTTCTGAATACGGGCGAAGTACTGCGAACTCATTACTTCAGCAGATACGTGTATCAGAACAAACGAAAAGCATCTCGCTTTCGGGATGTGTTTATTTCGGTCAGCTAGCGGATTGCTCTAGAAATTCTGAGAATTCGATCCAAACCTGGTCTGAAATTCCTGCAGATTTGAACCCAAACACCTGTATCAAACGTACTCGCCATCAAATGTCCACAATAACAGGTCTTGTCAGTTCTAGATCGAGATCGCTCTCATGCATAAACCACCGTCGGCCGGTTGTGCTGGTTCACCGAAAGAATGCATCGATCCATCCAAGAACAGCAAATAAACTTCCCAATAATTCGACATGTCGGACAGGGCAAAGGCATGGCAACGGCATCTGCGTCGCCATACTTTTCTCTGACTGCCGCGACGAAGGAACCAGTACTTGCATGCTGGTATTGTACAGCTGCCGACACCGCAAGCATTGGATTCCCAGACCGCAGTTCAGTGTGCGCTGCGAGATCGATCAGCTCAATCAAAACCAGTCAGAGAAGGTACCTCACCTGCAAATGCGCTGCCCAGTGCAGGCGTCTCATCTCGTCGGAGAGAAAAGAGATGATCAAAAGGAGAGAAAGAAGAACGGGAGCAGTACCGGCATTTTGACACATCATAGCTTCTTTTTCAGCTTTATTCCCGGGCATGAAATGCTCCCTGTTCTTGGCCCCATGATCTTTTCAGCTTTGTCAACGTTCCAATTCCATTGAACCAATGATCAAACTGCGGATTAGTAATGTGCTCACTTTCAGTTTGTTTGTTTTTTGAATAAAAAAGGCAAAACATTTGTAGAAATGGATTTCGTTGTCCCTTTCCTTCAGTTTTGCAGTTGAGGTAAACTTGCTCTTGAAGATGGTACTGTTGCCAACCGTTCCAACTTGCAAGTGGCAACGACCCTACACGAAAGCCCTTGGTCAAATGCCCCAACATGTTGTGCAGAATCATTTGTCCACTGTCTGGTAGTAGCTGCTTATCCCTGCTTTCCAATCGCTTGCTCTCATATGGCACATGATCGATGGCTCCGGTATCACAAAATCATTGACATAAGAGTGATGGAGGCTGGGAATAATTATACGCCATGAGCTCATTTGCATTGCTTACAAGGAATCGAAACTATCAGATTTTCTGAGTGGTTCTGTTTTCGTCATCCAAAAGAAATTATGTTCTCATTTTAACACGGTCAAGGAAGAACTTGTACTACTTGACAATTGACATGGAGAGCTACATGAACAACTCCGTCGTAAGAAGATTCCGTCGTAGAAACCTTGTTCACGTTTTTTTTAAAAAAAAAAAGAAAGGAAAAGGCTTCCATAGCTCAATCTTTCAACGACAACAAAATAGGAGTAAGGCTATAGCAGCAATTACCTCAAAACTACATGGCAACCGGCACACACACTTCTCAAGAGATGCTGTCGCTTGATAGGCATTGACCATCGGCGAGCATCAGGTGTTAATTAATCTGTCCCTCAGGGCGCTTGACTCGAAGCCGCATCATGATTAGCTAAAATAACGTATTGTCAATTAAGCCTAGGTCTGCATGATCGGTTGTGCTTGACCAGCAGGAAATCTTTAGTGTATATCTCCAGTGCATGGGCACATAATTCTTTTAGGGAGTGCAAATTGTATGGAATATTAATTAGATTAGAGAAGTTGTTGTTGCTTCTCCCAAGCAAAATCTCTAAACTCAACCCAGTCTGATTCACTGCATTACGTAAGTCTACCGCATGCGCGCACGCCCATAAAACATCCATTTTATACGACAAACTGTAATACTAATAAATAGTTTAAGTCAGACATTGTCAGGCGGAGCAAGTAAATTCATAATTCATATTGCTTGATCATTCATGCTTCTGGTCGACCAGATGAAGGAAAGCACGATTCACACACTTTCTTCAAAACTTAAAATACCACTAGTAGCGCACTCGGCCCCACGAAAGGAACCAGATGGTCAATCCATATTCGATTCCTCATCATGTGACCATCAATGTGTACTGCATTCCATTGGAATTCTGGTTCAAATTTGCGCGTGCGATCCCGTGCTTTTCACCTCTTGGCTCTAATAATCTTGTGTTGAATAAGCGTTTGTTTGAGTATAGAGAGGATAATTGCAGCTTAGACATGAACAAGATCCCAAAATTTCTCGAGTGATATGTGGATACCGCGTAGCAGACGCTGGCATACAGTACCAAGTTTCGGATGGGGCCTTGACAGGTTATAATAACGACGAAAACCACGACAGGCTAGACGAAGATGGGATCTGCTAGGTTTGGATCCCATCAGATCAAGGCCGGCCGGCTTTCACCAGCATGGACGACGAACCGGTTGCTGATTGGCAAGACGTGCTGCTGCTACTTGCCCACTGCAATTGCAAAATCCTTTTGTTGTTGCTTTGCACGGTGCCGAGCCCGCGATCCGGGTGCTATGATTCGGGTCGATCCACGTAGACGCCGCACTTGGCAGCCGCAGATGTCACGTCGCCGATGAGAAGCGCGCGCGTCGGGTCGCGGATTCTTTCTTTGGCGTTTCAGAGGGGGCGAGGCGTTGTTGTTGTTGGGACGTGCCTTTCTCCTCACGAATTTCATGCTCAGAGTGATGATTCAGGCATGATGTACGAGTTCTGTACTACTCGCATAAGAAAAATATGGTCTTGTACTACCAACACTGATTGTCGCTCAATTCTCATCAGTTTGCAGGTAGTAGAAAAAAAGAATTTTCCTTTAAAAACAAAATAAAAGAGGAAAAATAGTATCAAGAGTTTTTGCAAAAAGATATAAAATTATGAAATATCCTCCTGTCTTTTGGGCTGCAAGAAATAGCCAGTCGGAGGTATCTATCTGTCCGCCGCCAACCGTATAGCAATAGCCAGTACTCCAGCGTATTGGACAGATAAAAGGCCCGCACTCATCATCTTGTGTTCTTTCGATGGCCTAGGAGGACGAAAATAGTTCCAAAAAATTCATGTCACTTTTGCCGTGTAGTAGCCTACTCCTACATGGCTACCACCTCGCGCGCCCAACATAACAAGCAGCCAGAGAGAAAGCTCCAAAGCTCCCAGACACCGAGAAGAAAAGGATGCCGCCCAGCACACACCCCGATCGCCACCGCTGCTGCTAATCACTCCGCTTAATCACCCTGTGATTAACTCGAAGCAAGCGAAACAGCCGAACTGCCTTTGTCCGTACCTCCACAGCATCCATCCAAAAGACCAAACCACAACCCGACAAAGTCCAGGGAAATTCAACTCCAAAACTCGGTTAAAACAGGCTTGGAATTCTACTGCCTCCACTACTCTCTCTCATCTTGCCTAGTAGGAGGATCAAGAGAAAATACAAAAAAAAAAAAATACGGCGCGGGTGTCTCGACTCCTCTTCCCTAGTAGAATACGTACATCTGACAAGACGACACCCAAACGGCAGAAAACCTCAACAAGTGCAACGCCTCCTTCCTTTCTGCTGCCTCTTTCGCTACGCCCGGTCTACGGCGTAAAGCGGTGGGCCAGGAGCCCGAGCGAGAGCCGTGGGCCTGTACGACTACTGGTAACGTCAGCCGTTGTGAGTAGTTGGGCGCCGTTACTGCGCCTCGCCGGCGCCGGCGAGCAGCCACCGCTCCATGGGCACGCACTGCGCCTTGTGCGCGCGCTTCCAGTCCAGCGCCTGGCACGCGCGGGAGCAGTAGTTGGCCGCGCCGCACACGGAGCACCGCCGGAACTCGTGCCGCCGCGTCTCGCGCCGGCCGCACCGCACGTGGGAGCAGAGGCGGAGCTCCACGGCGTCGCTGTCGTCGCTGTCGCCGTCCGACTTCTTCGCGGGAGCGGCGGTCCCGTGGGACGCCCACCAGTCCACCATGAACTGGTTCGCCGCGTGGGGCTCCGCCTCGGGGAGGCTCCACCCGAAGTCGGAGAGGAGAGGGCACCCCGCGGCCGCGCCTGTCGCCGCCGCGGCGACGCCGCCGAGCGGGAGCGCGGCGAAGGTGCGGTGCGAGGCGGCCGCGGCGAGCGCGAGGGTGAGCTCCCGGGCGTTGGCGGCGACGAGGAGGCGGCGGCCCTCCGCGGGGTCGCGGCGCACGCCGTAGCCGTCCTGGAGGCAGTGCCCGAGCTCGCGGAGCGCGTCGACGTGGCCCAGCGCGGCCGCGCGCGCGCACAGCGCCGCGCCGGCGCGCAGGTCGCGGTCCGACTTGGCGCCGCCGCTGCCGTTGAACTGGATGACGGCCAGAGAGTAGAGCGCCGCCGCGTGGCCGCCGACCGCCGCCCTGGCAAGCATCGCCGCGCCGCTGCTCCGGCTGCCCAGGCAGTAGAACCGAATCTGTTGCAAACAGAAGGAACCGCTCCAGTTCAGCACTCAATCCCATCATGCAAACCCATGAATCAATAAATCAACTCGATCAACTAGGGTTGTTGGGCGGGACGCGGCAGCGTACCATGCCGAGAATGTAGCAGGCCTCGAGGTTGCCGGCGTCGGCGCAGCGCTTGAGGAACCTCTGCGCCTGCTCCGACCACGCCGACGCCTTGACGGCCAGCGACGCCGGGGAGGCCTTGGCGAACACCATGTCATGGCGCCCTAGCCCGTTCAGCCGCTTGCACCTGCAAAGACAAGACGCTTTTCAGTGGCCATCCTTCGCCTGCGCCTTATCCCCGTGACCTCTCCCTCCCACACAAACTGCAAACTGCCACCGCCCCCCACGCATTTCAAACGCCATGCGCGGGGGACGAAGCGCGTTCGCAGTTCGTCGGGGCACGAGTAAATGATTGATGATGAAGAACCAGAAACGTGACGTACGTGAGGTGCACGGAGAGCAGGTCGGAGGGCCCCTTGGCAGAGGCGGCTACCCTGGAGAGGATAGACAGGACGAGGTCGTCCGGGAGTTCGTCCAGGTAATCCGGCCCTCCCGCGAGGCGCTTCCGCCGCCCGCCGGCGCCGCAGCACTCTCCGGCAACCGCCGGCTGCGCCGACCAAGCCGCCCGCTTCCTCTTCTGCCCCACCACCGCCGCCGCGGCAGCGCACTTGGAATAGAGGGATCCGCTCCTCGTCTTCATGATGTCTCCCCGCCGCACGGTGGCGTCGGCCGTTTGTCTCCGCCGGAGAGCCGGGGAAAAAGGAGAGGGTGAAACGGCGGAGCGCGGCGCGGTGCTTGTGGGGAAAAGAGCGAGCAACCGAAGCCTTTATATACACCTGGCCTGGGGCGTTTCCGCCACCGTACGGCTTTGCGTGTGTGGGGCCGGGATGTCAGGCAGGTTTGAAGTTTTCGGTTTTTTTTTTTTTTGGGCTTTATCTCTCCCTGTGCCTGCGTGCCTGCCAGTATTCTGGGGTCCTCGCCACAGGGCTGCAGGGGCTGGGCTGACCGCATGAGTGCTGCACCTATGCTCTTGAATGAAAAGCATCAATGCCATAGGCTTTTACTGCCAGCCTTTTGGAAAAGAAAAGCCTGAAAAAACAAGGACAATGCCATGGGAGTTTCGTCTTCTTTATTGCTCGTAGCGTTTGCTTTTACTACTTGTATTTATCGCCTGAAAATACGGCCTCTCTTTTCCGGTTTCTGAAGGAAATGAGGCATCAATTAAGGCCCTGTTTGTTTCCCATCTAGATTATATAATCTAACTCATATAATCTATAAGCTGAAACAAACAGATTTCAGATTATAGCCAGATTATAGCAATTCTCAGACCAAATTATCATAATCTAATAAGCTACTCTCCTTTAACTTATAAATTATATAAGCTGGATTATATAATTTAGGTGGGAAACAAACAGGGCCTAACTCGTAGTACTACAGCTACCATACGTCCATACGTAGGAGATGGAGAATTCAAACAGATGATGTACTGGTGGTGCTCTCATCCTTCCGTTGAAAAATGTAAAGGGAGTGAATTGCGCGGGGCGTTTTCTGAGACTTGAAGTTTGCCTCTGACTTCTGAGTTCGGGTATTGATCTTTCATGGCTCCAAGATGATGATGTCTACACTTGGATGACCGTCATCAAAGAAGTTAAGGTGTGTTCAACATATTTCCACCGGCTAAGAGCAAGGATTATGATATCGCCCGCTGCCGGCGATGTGTTGCGGCCAAGTCACATGCCGTCGGCATAGTAAAAGAGTTGTATAATGGGTTGGCTATATACCGGCTGTTGTTTTGAATTTTTTATTAGTTGATGCTTGCACAAATAGCAACGAGTAACTCGGTTACTGGCTGAAAGACTGGCACTGCCTCGAGCGTAGTGTTTAGCCCGCTTCCGTCCGGCGAGTCGTGAAACGCTCGCACGCTTTTCTCTCCTGCCTTCTCTCTCCTCCAACTCACATTTTGATGATGGGGAGCAGCTTGTAGCCAGCTGACTCGGCATCATAATACTTGCTCTAATGCGAAAACATTGCATGGTGGTAGTACTAACGGGTATGATGGGTTGCAATTGATACGGCTACATCTGCTATACCGTAACTACAACCGTCGTTATTATACCATAGCTACAGTCGTCGCCGCTATACCGTAACTACAACCGTCGTTGTTATACCGTAGCTACAGCCATCGCCGCTATACTGTAGCCACAGCCGTCGCCGCAACATCAACAACCATTATTGATCACATTCAATGGATAAATAGAATACAACTATTTTATCATATCATACATTAATACTAATGCATACGCCGAAACATTGTATGGTATCCACCATTGGGATGGTGCTTTGTTGATTACATTCAGGATTGCCATAGGTGGATTTCTATCGTGGTGGTGGTGGTAGTATTAATGGGCTTTATCGATCGTTATTGTTGTGGCTGTGCCTCTGGTGTATGTTGTTGTTATACCGTAGTTATAGCCGCCGTAGAAGCATCAACAACCTTAAAATTGATCACACCTAGTAATTTTTTTTCTTTTTTTGTTATGGATAAACAAAAACCATCTATTCTTTCATATCATACTACTACCGCTAATGAAATGTTAAAGCCACAAAACTCGAGAATAAAAAAGGGAGATACAAGTGGAATACTGCATCGCCTACTTGTAGAAGAGATAGGAACCAAGTACACATGCAAAAGACGAAAAGAATCCGTGGCTGGAGCGACGAACAGATTAGTAGGAAAAGCCAGGAGGCCGCCCGTGGTCGTGCAGCGTACATGCGGAAAATATTTCCGACAGTGGCGAGACTGCAACATTTTCTCGATCGGGGAATCGCACTCGCTGGGTTCTCGCACCGGGCACGTGATGGCCGATGCCGAGTCGCCAAAACGCACATGCAACTAAGCCAGTAGTGCAGCAGCGGCGGGCGGAAGCGGACAAGCGAGACGGCCTCCTTTTTTCTCCCCAGCATCGGTGAGGCAGGTGGGCGTTGGCAGGCGGGACGGGAGCCGCCTGACGTCACCTCAGCCGGCCGCGGCCGGCCAGGGAGGGCAGTGCAGGCCTAGGCGAAGGAAGGCGGTGGCGCTTGTGTTGTGCCGGGTTGGGTTGGGTTGGGTGGTTGGGTCCTCCCCGCGCGGCGCGGCGCGGGTGGGTGGGTCGTTTGCCTGGCCTGGGCGCCTGCACCTGCGCGGCGCACGACGGCGACGGATGATGCTCCATGTGTCGCGCGCGCCTCGGGTCCAGCCCTCTGACCCTGGCCGGGCCCCCCGCCTTGTTTATTGCGCGCACCCGTTGCCATGTCCGTCCGTCTTTATTGTCTGGGACGACGGGCGAGTCATTCCTCCCGCTCCCCGACGGCTATCCATCCGTCCGCGCCCGCGGCGATGCTCTGCGCTACGGCCAAGGCGAGCAGTGCGTCGCCACGGCGTTTCACGAGAGCACGATTGATTCCGACGCACCCGCCCGCCGCGCCAGTCAGCTGCGAACGCAAAAGTTTGGTTGCGGACGAACGAGTGACATACGGTTCCCGGTTCTTTGTCCCGGGATGCAAGAGCTGAGGTTGCATGTGCTGTCACTTTGTCACTAGTGTGTGTGAGTTGCCATGACGGCATTCCTGGTCGAGTCTGACGGTACTACAGGGAAAGAGTCGGCTCTTCGAGAAGCCGGCCGGCCAAGTAGTGCTCGATACGAGTAATGGTTATTAGTCTTCTTCTAAGTACTCGTCTTAGTGTCAGTCACCGCCTCACCGGTTCTTTTGCAGGAACGCACCCGATGCGAGTCTTGTTGTACAGTTTGTTCGAAAAAAAGTCTTGTTGTACAGGGAAAATGCCAGTCAGCGGCGACGTTGTGGCGGAGGAGTGGCACACGTAATTCCGTTGGTACAGGGAACAACATGCCATGCCAGTCAGCCCTTCCAGAAAGGAGAAGTAGTGCTCCATATGAAAACTCGCTGATGATTTGGATCGAGATCAGAGGAGTATTGTCAAATGAGCAGGCGTCGGATCGGATCTTGAGCTGTTTTGCCGTATGGTTTGAGCGTGCACGGATTAAAAAGAACCTAAGTAACATGATCAAGTCAACGTTTGCATCTTTTGTGCATTGCTTCGCCTCCCTCTATTTACGTGTGGAGTATCGTTTGCTTTTCCGCCTCGCTGGCTCGACAAGACCCATAGCTTGACCAATAACTACGGGTTGCTACGAATGTTACCGGATCATGATACATGAAAAGACAGACCCCAACCCCAACCAGGGAACCGTAGCCGAGCCGCGCCACCACACCGAAAACCGCACGATATTTCCAGCACGCCGCGTCAGCAGACTCAGCACACGATAACCAGACCGTACAAGTGGAACACAAGGCACGACGACGAGTCAGCAGAGCGAACGCCGCCGCGCCTGGGGTTCTCGATCGGTTTGGTTTGGCCGCGACGGGAGAGAAGGAAAGAAGGTGCGGCGCAGGAAGGTAAACGTGGAGTGACCCGGGGGTTACGGCCATCGTGTGGCTGCCGTCGCGATTAGCCGCGGGCACCTAGCCAACCCGGACCCCGCGCCGGATCGCGCGAGCGGATAAGGCGCGGACGAGCCAAGCCAAACCCAATCTGCACGGGCGGATCGGCCCCGGTCCTCTTCTCGCGGCCATACGCTCGATTCCGTCACAGGAGTGCTCGCTTCGCGTCGCTCCTGCAATCTGCACCCGTCGTCTCTCATCCCCCAACTCGTCGAACCGGCTCGTCGCTCGGCTCACGGGCCCTGTACGTGCTGCCGCCGTGGCGCGCGCAATCTAGGACTTTGTTTGTTCTGTTCCTTGCAGCTTCCATCCACGGCTTAGCTTAGGCCATCCAGTTGGCAAACCATGTGGCATCCGTGCCGCGTACTCCGACTCATCCACTGCACCTGTGCCACTCCAGCGAGGCCTATCTCTATCGGTCGATCAAGGTCGCGCTCTTTATGCACGGCGCTTTGCTTCTGCTTGCTGTTGCGATGTGCACGATGGACGATCGGGCCGATGAGATGCACGGTTTGCGGCCCTAACCGAACATTAGCCACTCGCTTCGGTTCTTTGCTGCTAGCTAGTGGCGCACGTCCGATCTGTACCCCACTCACTCACTCACACAAAGTTGCGTCGTTCGTGCGCAGCAGTGCATCGCGAAAGAATTCTCACGTACATGTGTGTCTGCCGAACATTGCGAGAGAAGGAAGTTCTCTTCTGTCATGCTTACATCAAAGGACCTCTCACTCAAAGGAAAATGAAAAAGAATGCTTACATCGATCGAAGAAAGAAAGCAACGGCACTGCTTCTAGACCACCCACTCGTGCTTGAATGCATGTTTACCACTCTCTAAAAAGAAAACAAAGCATGGTTTTGACGAATGTAAAAAAGAAAGCGCATTTTGTTATGCGACCATGTACGATTATATACTACTATATACTATATATCAAGACCATTCAAAAGGAACATGCCAAAAAGTCATATCATAAAGCAAAAAAAGAGGGCCAGTAGAGGTTTTATTAGAATTATTTATGTTTTACTGTTCACCGGCGTACATAAAGCGGATCTTGTTTATAGTATTTATTTGCATCAAAGGCTAGAAATCCCTTCGACTAGCTTGCTCGCAAAGAAAAGGGGAAAAGTTACATTTTAATTGCTCCCGAACATGGTGCCAGGCGAACACGAACATACAGCGTCGGTGCAGCGTGACTTGGATCAATTGGTTGCACCAACTTGGTACTCCAGATCCTCCCTGCTCCCACCCCCAAAAGGTAAATTTCACAGTACAGTAGTGCAGCGTCCGGAACAGTAGTAGTGGTATCATCAAATCAAATCCTTGCAACTACGCAAAAGAAGACACAACAGGAAATGTATGGATCAATGAATACTTTATGTTGTTATTAATATTTCCGGAACAGTAGTAGTATTACCTTTTACGTTGCAAATTTTGTAGCCACAAGTCTGCATACACAACCGCGTGTGTTATCACTAGCTAATAATTGGCCCACATGCATGTTATCCGTCTTCGGTTAAGCTACCATGCAATGTGTGGTGCTCGATCGTAGAGCTGCTGATCGGACCGGAGAAAGTTCATTGTCATTAGGTGTGCCCACAACGCCATAAACTAACGAGCCCGCTATAATACATCGCATCTTAACAAAACTAAAGGCCATTAACTAACATGCTCAAGTATTCAATTGGAGGATAATGAGTGCAAGCAATACTGTTCATGAGTGATTAGATAGGAGGATGACATATATACGTAGCAATCGCTGCAGTGCAATATAAAAAATGCCGTCCAAACAACTACCATCTAGAAATGCATAGCCGTTGGTCTAGAAATGCAGGAGTGGACGGTAATTATTAGTACCCTTTTTTTGTTTTTCTTCTTACAAAATGGATACATTCTGTTCGACCGGTTAGTAAGTACTGGTCAATCGTTATACCTATCTTACTTCTTGCAAGCCTTAATAACGAGGATGTCCACATCATGGATGTTCCGATCGTTACGCATTGCCGCATAATTTGAAATGAATTCGCGCGTGACTTAATTTTGATGTGAATCCAACATTGAGGTTATATTGTATTTGCTGTCCTGGTTTTCACTGTCAACTGATGAGGTTGCAACCGTAATTTAACTGACAGAATTGGCATGAACTCTCAAGTTGGCATGAATTGGCATAACTTAAGACATGATCTTACGTAAGTGTTGGCATGAACTCCCAAGTGGGATCTTAGTTTGGCAGGCCTGAAGAATTTGAAAGTATATCTACTAAACAGCACAGAATCAATATAGTAAGGACACCTCAGGATAAACTGGGTAGGTTTACTTCCATAATTTTGTTCGAGCTGATGTGATGGATTACGACTTCGGACAAGATCATTCTTCATCTGCGCTTGAGCTAGCACTCTGAGTCTTGAGTGAAACATACAAAGGACGGATGAAAAAGTCGAATGGTTTCTTTACCCGAACAGTTCATTGTATATAGTTTCAGCTTCAGAGCAGTATCTGTCTTTGTTCCTGTGCAATGTTTTTCAGCCACAGCTGACAGTTCCACAGGAGATTTTAGGGTCTGGTTGCAAAGATGTTACTGTCGCACAGATGTACAGCCGATGTATACTCACATCTCTCTTCGTATCTTAGGCTGTCAAGATTCAGGGCATAGTGGTGTGCACATTTGCAACCAGTGGTTGACAAAGCAAAGCAACCTTTTTCTTGTTCCTTTCTTACTCTTAGATCTGTCATTCTCACCGAAAACTGGCGGTTGGGGGTCTAAAACTTCCCAGGATTCAGTTAGTACATAAGTTAACTGTAACCAATATTTTAAATTTTAGGTCAAGCTGTTGACAGTTCTTCCTAAAGTTTTGCCGATTTGGTCTTTCGAATCAAAATTCTTTTCTCCAGATTTGCTGGACTGATCATCCATTTTGTTTTTGTTACGTGTGAATTCATACTACTATTTTGCGACAGTGCTGTATTTGCAGAGACTCAATCAGGGGTGTTGTACTACTCGTACTACACATCAATACATGGCGGATCATCAAGGCAACTTGCAGGAGAGTTGTGATGGTCGACATGTCCAAGAATGTTCCTTTCATGTCCTGCCGAAAAAGCCTGAAAATCGTGGCAACCTTTGGATTCCTAGGGGCCGCACACAAAAAGCAGGCGCATGCTGCATCGGATCAACCTAACACGATCTAAAAAGACCAACTCTTCAAACTGCAACCTAATTACAATCCAAATTAGGTTTTGGGCGGTCATTATAGCCAGCCAAGGTTAGGAAGAAGCACACACCTAAAAGAGGCGTTTAATATGGAGGAGCAAGAGCAGTCAGGCAATTTACTACTGTTGTAATAGCATGGTCCATGCAAGCAAGAAGATGATGATATGTCAGTCCCCCCAATCTTAGGAAACAAGTCATTTTTGTAAAACTAGGCTACCTACCCGCGCATTTGCGCGCGGCTAGTATTTTCCTTTCTTACCGCGATTAATGAAAAATTGCAGGAGTTGTAACTTCTCTAGTTTTTCTTATTCTTATGCATGCCTTGAGTTTTACTACAATTTCTTTAATTTCATCATTGTTCTTAGATGTATTGATAGTTTTTAGCTATTTTTATTATTCAAAATTAGTTTTTTTACTCATAATGGCATGATAGGTAATTTAGAAATATGTGTGAAAGGTATTTTTCTGTTTTTTAATTCTGAATTTAGCTATTTTTTCACTCATAATGGCATGGTGGGTAATTTAGAAATAGATGTGAGGGGTATTTTTAGATATTTTTTATTATTCCGAATTTAGTTATTTTTGGACTCATAATGGCGTGGTGGGTAATTTATAAATAGATGTGAGGGGTATTTTTGGCTATTCTTATTATTTCGAATGTAGATAGCTTATAAATATTTATAGGGGGTTTCGTGACTAATTTCTTCATAATGGCAGTGGTGGGTAATTTTCTCTTCTTATTTTCTCGGATTAACGTGGGAATTTCTAGCATTTTGGCTCCGTTTCGTTATCAATTATATATATAATAGATCTTTCGAGCCGTCAGATCAGCGGCGAAAACAGACCAGACCAGGGTAGAGAGGATACTTGCAAAGATGGTTAACGTGGGGTTCATGTTACATTGGCTTTGAGAGCGAGAGGGCATGGCAGCCAGCACTTGGGAGGCGCCGGCAGTGTGTCACTGTGCTTTTAATAAATGGATTGACATGGCGATTAGGGCAGGCATCTCGTCTGATCAGACATGACGTACATGGCTTGAAAAGGAGACGATCCAGGTATAATTATTGGACTATAAGAACATGTCTATGAACTTGATGACTAGTTGTATGTATATGATGATTATAATATATGAATTCATAGAGCCAGATGCATATATAGCCAACAGGAGCACGGCATGTGTTCTTGGAAGCTATGATTCTTGATCAGAAGAGCCCCAAGTTTGTGATTGTTGCTTGTGAGCTTTCAAAGGCTCCAAAAGGGCATCTATCTAATGGTATAGCAGGGTAGAATTTTAGGATCTGTGTTGTTCTGGCATCGACGAAGTAGTTTAGTGGTTGCACGAGTTAGCTGCAGCAGCTGTGCCAGTGTGCATAGATTAATCAGATCTCTCTGGCACTTTGCTTGATGCTGATTCATTCACGTGTAGATACAAATGAATAGTATAACAGCTGATGCAGCTGCTGTTTCTTGAAGAAAGAGAGTCTAAAGGAAGAGCCAACTGAAATACTTGCATGTATCTGCTCCACCATGCCTATGCTTATCTCCCTTCATGCAGTGACATGTATATTGCCGAGGACTAACTACTGCATTAAGAATTCATACATGGCCGAATGATTTCTTCAGTGTCACTGACGAACAGGCTCCAGCTTCTGATCTCCTTTTGAAAATTATGATAATCAATCGAAAAGAAGTAATGGATCAGTGGATGACTTGAAAAGGCGCCTATGTACTTGCTTACTTAGATTGGGCAATGCAAAATAACTTGTCTAGATAAGAGAAAGTGTCATAAATAAAATAGGAGAAAGACAATGATACGCAACAACAAACGAAACAGTTCAGGTTTACGACAACTGGAAGAAACAGAGCCGTTGTTGCTATCAGGATCATAACTGACTGGTGAAGAATAGTACAAAGTTGCCGTTCCAGTACAAATCTTGATCAATGACTTCAAAAAGTGTTGAACACAAACTTCTAATATATTGTTCCAGGTAATTTGATACGCATCAAACCCAATCATGATAAGAACTAGCTTACAGACACAAGTAACTAATCAGAAGACTCTACAATTTAGAAGTGATATATAACCTGAAGAGGTTATGACTTCTGACTAATCCTTACGATGTGCTGACACCACCACGACTCCTTAGTCGATTATTCAGACCAGACATGCTGAGCTGAATACCTTCGGTTCCAACTCATGTAAAGCCATATGTCCGCTTCTGCTATCTCCAGCCAACTAGAGTACCATCAGCGTAAAAACACGGCTCCAATTCTATAAGGGAGACATGTTGAATGGATCTTCTTCCTTTTGGGTTTCATATGGTTAATAGATTCAAAGCATCATGTCCTCATATCTAACGGAACGGTTAAATAAATAGAAGCCGATGTCAGTCTGAACATCGAACTGAACCTGCTCTGAAAACTTTGGAGTGGTAAATTCTGAAAGATAACAATATTCAGTTGTACGTATAAATAGCCGTATAGGCTTATGTCATGGCTACTAAAAGACAACAATATTAACATCATACTAAGAGAGTGGAACTGAACCTTAAACATGCAATTATAAATGGTTAAAACACCAGACCAAACTTGATCTGTAACACCTACTCACTGGAAGAACTTTAGACACCCTTTTATTTGTTTCCTCCTTGTTTGCGCCCTTTGTGGTCGACACTGTGTTCTACATGTCACTGACGTGGATGGGTGCGTATCTGACGGTGAGAGAACGCCATTGACAGTGCACACACACCCTGGGCGCACCGCCATGGTGTCACGTCCTTGTAAAATAATTCAGCGTACGCAGCAGGAAGACGTGACGTCCACGATTAGACGATTAAGTGCCTTTATTAACAGTTGCTGATTTTGCGTGTTTCGTCTACAAGAAGCTATGCGCTCGATGCTGGCAATGAGCTGCAACGTCAATTTGTTTATGTACTGTTCACTGAAGCTTGATGTGCAGAAAAACAACGTGAGAATATGAAAAGAAAATAAAAGCAAGATTGTTTCCTGAAGAACAGATATATTCAGGCTTTAGTCTGAATAGGGTTATTGGCCAGCACGAACAGGACGTTGTCTGAGAAAACGAGTGAGCAGCCCGTCTCCAATGTTATGTTAGGTCCATGTTCCAGCTGCAGAGGAAAACAAAACACTCCATACCTCATGAACAATGGAAAACTCGGGAACATCAGGAACAAATGATGATTTCAGTGACAGGACCTTTTAAATGAAGGTGAGTGACATGACCTTTTGACTAGCAAATCGAGATGGATCCTTCAAGATCGGAGCCTGACTTATCTGACGAAACCAAGATACGAGACTGTTGTCTACAGTTATTGTGATCGTACCCAGCTTAATTTCAGTAGATTCGCATTAACGTTCCATTTGGAAAATAAATGCAGAAGAAGCATGCTCTCTCTAGAGCCAGGCGAGACACATCATACATCCAAAGAAATCCAGTCCATGGCCATGATTTCATTTTCTCGACAAAAAGCAAGATGAGAACTATGATGAAACTTCTTGATCTGCAGGCTTTTCTCTGGAAAGAATGTAAAAAAGAGAGGAGCATCCTATGATGCCATTATGTCAATCAACACTGCTCCATTTTTCATAATTGAATCTAGTCACTAGTGCAGATGGATGAATGGATCTTTTCCTTCTGAGCTTTGTTTCCCTGACATTTGTACGTTCGCGAAGGGGACAAAGCACGAACAGCTCTTCAGAACCAAGGAATAGAACCTCAGCATGTGAGCTGAGTCGATAAAAAGATAGCTTAAAAAACATTAGGAGCTGTTAAATTCGGAGTTGTCAACATACATGGTGCTGGCAAATGGACGCCTGATCGATGCAGTACACACTGAACAACCAACCCTGATAAGTTAAACAAGGGAGCAGAAAACAGTGTAGGACCAAGCAAAACAATCTATTACTGTTCATGCAGTTAGTCGTCTGTTAACTAGTCTCGTTTTAGATGGGTGACGTAAAAAGCGCATTATTAATCTAGAAATGACTGGACGCTTTTTGTACGAACTGGATTAGGTTCCAGACAAAGCTGCATAGATTATGGCTTTACATATCACCAGTGCAAGAGAAACAAATGGGAGAAGCCAAGTGCGTTTGAGCCAATGTTATGACCGAGCTTTGACAAAGCCATGACATCAGGTAGGTTGTTAAATTTGACTGCATAACCAAACGCATCACAAATTCACATGTCTTTGTTCCAAAAGTAACCGTAGTAGATTATACAATATTCTTCTAGTTAGCACCGCATCATGTCAACATCGTACTCAGTATAATTGAGCTATATAAAAGCCATGGTATTACTCACAAAACTGGGAGAGCACGAAGCTATATGACATTTCCCGGTTTTGTCGGGACAGTGCATGTGTCAGTTGTCTACTTGTGGCCGCCGTGTTTTCCATGTTGAACAAACATTGAAAATAAAAGGGGCAGCTACTCCTGTATAGAGTAGAGACCCTGGACCTAACAAAACACCTACTCTTACATCCTAATTCCTACCACTGTACCACAAATGTTTCATGCTGTCTTGTCATAAAATTGCCATAAAATCAGCGATGACTCGGATTGAACACATCGAATTTCTCTCCCGGGTACGCCATTTGAAGTCACAGAATAGGATGCCAATTCCTTCTCTTTCGTGCCATTTAGAAATGAAGCTGAGGTATAAATTCTGATAGCAACGCTGAATATTATCACAGGCACAGAGGCACAGGCACAGATGCTATCTACCTAAGAATATCAGATCATGTATATTACGCAATATATGTCCCCGAACTCAATTCACAACAGGCATAAGAAGAAGTACTATTTTTTTCCTCGAACGAGAAGAAGTACTATTTTATAATTCTCTTCCTTTTTTTTGGCACAGTACATGCATCCGCGAATACGGACAAAGCAAAAGGGACGTCGTTCCGACATGATGACAGTAGGCAAGGCACTTTCCAGTTCCCTGACAGCGAATGTTATTGGTATTTTTAGCCGGACTGATCGAGCATCCATGCATTAGGCCAGTCTAATGCTAGTCAACGGCAGCGCTCCCTGAAGCGGCGATACATAGCAGGTAAGAGCTCCCGGCAGGCACCGCCATGTTGTCACTTCGGCGTAAAATAAACGCAAATTGGCAAAGCAAACCGAGCCAAACTTAATCAGAGTGCGTGGGCTGCATGATTAGCGCGCTCGAGTCAAAACTGTTCCAAGTTGGGTTAGCGTGAGGGGTAGGGAAAGAGGAGAAAAGCCTGGCGCTAATCTGGCCATTAGCGGAAGAACAAAGCTTAATCGTCGCGCGTCTTTCTGAATTAGTTGAGGAACTATATTTTAGGGGCTTGTCTTTGCAGTGGTGCGGTGCATGCAGGCTCTCGTCCATCTGATGACATGGAGTCGTGTACAGTTGTGCACGCGTTGCTTGTGGATTTGGAGTAGCCTGTGAATCATTGAGCTACTCAATTCAGTTTAGGTGTTTGCCTTTGACAATCAGCAACAACTGGGAGAAAATATCTCGTGATGCTTGATATAATTTTGTTTAAGATTGGAATACAAAAGTGTTCGGTCTACTGAATACAAAATTGGATCTTAGTTTATGGAAAGACTCATTTTTTCAGGTCAATGCAACGAGGTAGAGGGATGGAAATGATTGTAGAGCATACGAAATTCAAACCTTTTAAAAATGGAAGACTGACCATCATTAGTATTTTAGGGGAATGTGTTGAGTAGGGAATTGATCTTGGAGATGGAGCAAGACATTGCCCTACTGCGCTGCACGGTTTCTGTAGAGGTGCGTAAATTCGCATAATACAAGTATAGTCCACTTAATCTTCTAGATGGATGCAGGGGAAAAAAGAATCAAATGACTTGGTTGGCGTTATTTATTCGGTTTATCACTAACCTGTGTGCTGAATTTTTTTAACAAATAACGGCTTGATGCTTGACTGAAGCAGAGGGCCATATAAGAGCGGTAGTGCTCGTGGAGACAGCTACAACTTGCACTGATCACCTTTTTTTTTTTGGTTGAGAGAGAGAGAGAGACCTGATCACCTCTTCTTCTTCTTCTTTTTTTTTTTTTTTTTTTTTTTTTTAGGAACCTGATCGCCTATTAGCCTATTAGCAGGAGAATGATAAAATGGCCTATCATGATGCAACCCTTTCTTTACGCGGTCCGAGCAACAATCGGCCCATCAGTGAGAAAAGACCGGGTTCCCAGCTCGGTAATGGGCTGATCAAAGCGGTCCCCGATCCCCCAGCGCGGTACTTGGCTGCGCGCCTCAGTATGGAATTTTGCTGCAAACTGGATCCCATCTACCGATTTTTTTTCCATTAGCCATTAGGCCCACCTAGAAGCCATTAGGCCCACCTAGAAACTGGATCGCGACTCCCTTTCTGGCGTGGGCCACACGAGACACGACCCGTTCGGCCTTGCGATTGGAATCTGTTCGTCCTCTGCCGGTCTGCCCCCGGCCGCCTCGCCGCCTCGCCGGAGAGCGGCACCAGCGCAGTGCCCATCTCCCGCCGCCCGCCGTCGATGGGTTCCAACAATCTCCACGAATCACCTCCTACCCGTCCTCATTCGGGTGGCGCCGCCAACGAGCGATCCATGCCATGGGACCCGGAGGGGCAGCTCGTACCAGCCAGCGGCAACCTTGGTGGACTTGGAGATGCTTTTCGCCATGGAGGGCGCCCGCCGATTACTCTCCTCTCTGCGCGCGGCTCGTAAGCTCCAACAGGGAAGCTTAGCTCCAGGAAATCATGCCATTGCTCGGCTTGTTCAGCAGAAGCACAAAGAAAAGAGAAGCAGCCAAATTGTTCGGCTTGTTCATCGTTTTGGTGCTTGCCAGCCTGCTTGTCCCCGTAAACTGCAGCACCGTCAGAATCCAGGAAGGACCGCAAAAAATTCCCGTATAAAATTTGAGGGAGGTGAGAAACGGAGGCTCGTCATATCCGCAAAATCTCAAGTTCAAACGAGTTCGGAAGAGGAAGAAACGAAAATGACAAGTGTTCACGGGGTGGACGCTATTCGAAATAGCGACCACCCTCCCTGGCCACCTTGCGCCTCAAATCCACGATACAAATCACCACGAAAAATTCAGAAAAAAAATGTTAGAGAAGGTTAGGACTAAGGCGCATGTTCCTGCGAAATTGGAAGCTCATAAGAATTAAGAACTCGTCCGCGGAAGGAACAAAAAAGAGAAGTTTTCAAGGGGGCGGTCGCGGTTTCGAACAGCGACCGCCCCCTGTCTTTGAGAACAGAGCACCAATCGCGCCAGAACGATCCAAATCACAACGAGAAATTCTAGAAAAATTCATGGAGATGTTCCGCGCAGAGAATAATCTTCACGCACCATTTAGACGCGGGATCCTTGAGCAGAGGTAGGGATTGAA
Organism: Eragrostis curvula; assembly: GCA_007726485.1. NCBI lineage: Eukaryota > Viridiplantae > Streptophyta > Magnoliopsida > Poales > Poaceae > Eragrostis > Eragrostis curvula. The sequence continues at coordinate 20,801,260 of RWGY01000009.1, read as the reverse complement.
AGGCGAAATATTCGCCTGGTTCGGGCGCGACGTCGCCCGGCCGCGCGAGCGGCGAGGACGCTTGTCGCCGCAGTGTAGCGGCCTGCCGGCCTGCAGGCGCAGGAAGATACGCGCAGGATTTCGCGGGTGCTTGCTCCAACTTACGATGTTCATGCATGCGCCCAGCAGTGCTGCCGCCGCGCCCGGCGTCGAGAGCAGCTTCAGAGTGGAGGGAGCGCAGGGAGAGTTCCAGCATGTTCAGTTAAGTTGACGACGGTCCAAGTCCACGGCGCTATGTTCCCGGCACCAAGATCACGTCGCGGAGGTGCGCGCGCGCGGTGGCAAACGCAGGCCACCTCACCTGTTGCTCGGCCACCCAGCACGGTGACGATGATCGTTAAGGACACTGACACCTAATATTCGTTGCAGTTGCTATTGCTATACACGCCCCTTGTTGACTCAAGATGTAAAAAGTTACTACCGATGATGTTCTAACACAGGCGCAACGCCAAATTTGATTGCCAGAAATGTTCGTTCAAGTGGGGACATCGAAAAACGAGCCAGCGGTAAATTACAACCACCAAATTTTTGTTTTGTGTATTCAGGAAATAACCTTGCAGGACCAGTGTTGGCGCACCGCACAGCCTTTCCACATTAATTCAGAATTAGTCAATTTTCGTTTGCCCATGTGTTGGATGATACGATGATACTCAAAGGGTATCTCTCATAGGAGACATCGGTGCGCTCTATGCCAAGTCAGCAGCAGAATATTCAGCATTGTTTTCTCATTCCAGCAGAGTATGTAAGAAACTGAAACCTGATCTCATCTGACGGACGGGGAGGGTCCTTTGTGTTATGCATTCTGTTAGCGCAATAAGAGAGCATTGTATCATGTTAGTAAAACTGATTGCTTCGTTAGAAACAATTTCCACTACGGTATTCAGTTCGTCATATACATGGAGAGAAATACAGTTATACAACTAAACTCAACGTATTAGAAAGTGTCGAAATGCAAGGGCGGGAACAAAAGGACTGCAGTATTCATTCTTGATTTTCAGTTCTTGTTGCAACCAAGGTTTTTGTTCACCCTTCAAACAATTAACTAATATATTGCTCTCTGCGGTCTGCAGTGCCTAACGCAGACTGTTTCCAGGTACGGTTATGGTGTAGTGTCATATTGTTCTCCACAGCCTGCTCCATAACCGTGGACCAGATCAGTTCCCATCATCAAGGGAACTGCTGGTGTTATATTTATATTAGAAGCTGGTATCTGCACCTTGTTCATCTTCACTACTTCCAATGTTGCGTTTCTTGTTCGCTAGGGAATGATTCCATAAAGATGACAGAGATGAAGTCTCTTTCAGGGATGTAGGACACAGAAGGTAGCTACAATGTCCAAGCAGGAAAGCCAACCAAAGAACGATTTGCTCATTATTATCATGATTCCAAAACAATGAAGCTTGCAGCACAGGTGAAGATGATATTCCTCAATAAATACATTAATAAATGAAAAAGATACCTTCTGTACTGGACAATGGACATAGTATTTTGTGAGAAAACAATGATCAACATCTAGCATTGAAGACTAGGCCGTAGTAAAATACACATAAAATTTCTGAATGGAGCGAGTTCATAAAGGAAAAATGTATCTACATATGCTAGTACAGTTGATCGTTCATAGGGACAAATACAAGACAACAACAACGGTACAATATTTGAAGTCTTTACTAACATTGCACTCTCATCTTCTTTCCTTTTTTTTTCAGGGGTCATTTCATCCCTCAAAGAGTTCACCGATCTTGGTCTTCAACTCCAGCTCAAAATCTTCAGGAGTTTCTCTTATAGACAGTCTCCGGCTATCCATGTATGCATGATAAGCAGGAATAATAAACTGTAGGATCTTTTCACGAAGCTCATTGCGAAGAACTGGACAGGGTATCTTCCAGGACACCTGAGCCCTACAAGTTGCATTAAATGACCATGCAAAATTCTGCAGGGGAGTAGGACTGGGATACAGGAAATTTAGGACGTTTGTCCTAAACCTTTTCCTGGGAGACGAGCTTTTAGCACTCTCCAAATAGGATATAACGGGTCCCCATGACACCGCTAAGTAACCATTCATATATTCCTTGATACGGTACTGGCGTTTTTTTATCCACCTGGATCCTACAATTAACCGTACATCTGATTGATCAACTTCTTGAAGTACGAAGCGTGTGTTGTTCATTAGGAATATGCACTTCAGTTCTTCTGAAAAAAATAACTTCGATTGTTTCTCAAGCACTGAATCCAAATTAGAAATGAGCCAAAATATTAGACGACCTGTTGAGTTCATTCCATCATTTGTCAAAAGATCATTGGTGCAACCATGTCCTAGAACGGCATCAATTGAACTCTTATGGGTGACTAGCAAACAGATATACCTCATGATATACCCAGTGAGAGACATGGTACCTTCATTCGGCACTACTATTTGTGAGCTGTAAGCTAGAATCAAGCCTTTAAGCTCTTCCACAATACCCCTTGCAGAGTCTTTCAGTTTAGCAAGAAGCCCCTCAGCATATCTACTGATAAATTCAGTACCAAATACTTTTCTGAGAGTGGGAGTGGCATCTGTGAGTGATGTGTACATATTCAGTACACAGAAGAGTTTCTCTGGTGACTTCCTGACCTCATGGGAACATATAACTGAAGCAACAGTGAACAAACGATTTAAAGGTTTCTTTGCTGCTTCTAAAAGGTCTTCGTGCGTAAATCCGTCACATGCAGGATGGTTTTGCTTGAGTTGCATGTGCATTGTGTTGAGAATATTAACAATATATTCCAACACTGCAGGCCAGCTCCTCATGTATTTCCAGTGATCTTTCCCCAGATTCTGGTAGTCTACACCAAGAACTGAGTCAAAGCCGCCGATTGACTCACACCTTGTGAATATGTCACAGTACTGGGTTTGAAATACTTGGTACAAGTCCCTTGAGTACTCAGTAGAAATTCGCTGGCTAATGAATTCCCTGAAAGTGCCAAGTGACTCAAGACCAATTATGGCATTGAACCTGTTGTCGTCAAATATGTACATAGGATTCATACCCAGGGAAGGATTATCCAGCTGTTCTGCACCAAAATTGTCAGCCGTGCTATGAGAGTTGAAGAATGAAGAGGATCTAGTGGTGGTGGTGTTGCTGCTGCCTGAAAAGTGGCAACTTCCCAACGAAGATATCTTATTTTTTGTGCTTGTGCAGACATTAGTACGCTGATGCCTGTAAAACAACAACTGTGTGAGAGAATAGCGGTGTTTTTTTTTCCCCCAGAGGCTGACCAATACATACTGACCATTAAGCCAAATCTATCTCTGTCTACACTAATCTCCAAGGGAATCCATACTAATTTAGAAAAAAAACACCTATCTGTACCTGCTAGAAACAAGAATCCCATTATGGAGATACAAAATGTTGCACGAAGGGTCAGCTTGTTTCTCCAAAACGACCGCTGCCTTGCTCTTCCAGTCATGTCTTTTGTATCAAGGCCCATAAGTCACACCAAATTGATCAAATAATTAAACTGAGGTTAAATTCCATTCTACTCACTAGTGAGTTGCAGAGGTTTGTTGTAGCACGAAGTAGTAACATACCTGTTTTTAGTACACATGACTAGTGTGGTAATCTTATGCTCTTTGATGAGCTCCAAAAGTGCAGGAGGAACATCAGGTCTGTCAATTATCAATATCTCTGCTTGGATCTAAACGATATAAATGATATGAGTGTACTTTCCTCCAAAATAAAAAACATTATAGAAGTCCAGATTAAGCATTCACCTTACAAATTTGCAAGCACTCCACTAATGAGCTCTCAATCTTGTTCCTCGCATTTTCCCTGTAGTCACGAACAAAATCTTCTCTTAACATACTTGTTGGAACTGTAGCTCCCAGGCCCACTGAAAATAAATGGTTATAAACTGTAAGAGGTAAAAGGAGTCCTGCAAACCAGTGCTTCATGAAAGAATCAAGAACATACATATGTGCCAACTGACAAACAAGATTCCAACAAATACTCCCTCCATTATTTTTTATATGACGTTGGCTAGCTCATTTTTGAACTAACCAACGTCATATCTAAAAAAACGGAGGTAGTAGTAAATTTCTTACCATGCGGAATCATGGTGGTTGGCCTGAAGATATGGAGAAGAACTAACGGTATCTGTGGTGGGATGAAGTGAAAAGCCCATTGCAGAGAAGACACGCGCTGCTTTTCATCATCACCCACTGCCAAATACACCTTCTTACTTTCAGGTTGGGATACAGTTGCCTCATGCATCCGGTCAAAGGTCCTTTGTTTCTTCTAATGGACTAATATAAAACATTCTTGTAGTAACCAGCCCTACCTTTCTTCCTCTTCATAAATAGCCTGCAATCTCTGGTGTGTTCCCCAATGCCTTTTCTCGATGGAAGATTCTTTTGACAAAAGGAATGATCCTGTAGATTGCATATGAAGTTTCTGTCAGATTACTGGGAAACAAAGAATAAGCTTCAAAGATCAATTGGACAGTAACTTAAAATCCACAAGAAAAAGTCAAAGCTTTTTTTTTCTCAGAATATTATATCAGTACCTTAGTACAACATTTGATCCTTGTCAGCTTGGACTAAATATCATCTTAGTGGTATCGAACACTAACGGATGAGTTGTAGGTTCAGGTCCTGAAAAGGACATCAAAGGTGGTAATGATTTTTATGAAACGACACAGAATATGAGGGAAATAACAAAGAACTTATGCATGTAGATATTCCCGCCTAGTCAAGGTTGCTCCCATGAGACCCATTAACCACTAATAGTTTCAGGAGGAAAAAAAAAACGTTTTGCTCTAGTTCTCAGGTAGCACTACATGCTCTTGCTACCACCATCTCAAACAGTATCTTTTTTTTAAAAAAAAAAGATAGGCCGTGCCCCTTTGGCCCTTTCCATTACCATTAATAACAGAAAACCGTCTCAAACAGTATGTGGCACTGTTAAAAGCTGACCCTGGCATCTCATGTCATGTTCATGCACCTATTCAATAAAACAAGTGCTATACAGAGTGCCGACGATTCAATAAAGCGTGAGGATAGTGTGTGCCATATGAGCTTTCTAGTCTTCTTAACCAAGTCTTAAAGTTGAGAGAAACATTGCCATCTCGAGACTCAATATTGAGTCTGAGGGTATCGTTATATTATATCATATGCATATAGAATGGCTGGCCTGAACTCTGTTATATATATTGCATAACCCATTTAGTTATCCAGTAATTCATATACGATTTTTCATTTTGAACATTACACACATCGGGTTCAGGTTTATTCTGGGGGACACTATACAACATAGAGGAGGATAATGTACACCTATGAGATGAACCACTGTCAATGTAGCAAAAGTTACAGTAATTGGTTCCATCTCATACAGAGTGTGATCTGTTCACTCTTCAAACACTTCCATTAACAGGCACTTCAGCTGATTGGAGTATACCTCCCAAATGCATCTTATGGATGTCCTTGAATAATGACGCGAAGTAACCTTACTATAAGTCAAGTTACAGATAATGACATAAAATAGTTTGGTTTCCCTCATCCTATAACTTGAATGTTGCAGTGGATATCACATCATACTTGAGCTGGTAGATGAGACATTGAAGTGAGGTGGAGCGAACATACGAGGAGAAGATGTTCATGTCCTAAAACCAGAGGCATTTGCATCAGCTTCCTCTGAACGCTTTGAAGATAATCCCTGACCTCGAATTTAAGACGATGCAGTTATCTATGCCAAAATTCTGTTGCAAATGTACAGTGGAGCCTAAGCATCAGTTTCATGTCCAAAATCCCAATCCATTCAGTGATCAACAAGAACCTAAAAGAGGTACAATGAAGCTCAATTATGAATGCAGAGGTCCAAATTCTAGATCCTAACACTGCTACTTAATGATGAACATAAACCATGACTTAAGGTTTTAATACTATCATAACTTTTCAAGCCATGGAACCCGAGTGGAAGTGAAGAACTATGGTTAAATGATCCCATCAGTTCAACGAGTCTACAGCATACGATTCTGCTGATACTCCTATGGAACTACATGCTACTGAGTTTTGAAATAATAAGATAAAGCCAGGTGGGCATTCTGCAGCAGGAACCGTGGTCACTGAGCCAATAATGGAGCAATCAAAGACCAATAACGTGGAATGGAAGAACCGATAAAGCTGGGCCTGCACTCTGCATTGTTGAAAGTATGCCAAATATAAACGCTGCAAATATTAAGATCTCTAATCTAAGTTAACCTCGATTTGACAAAAGACTAGGAGTCTTCAGTGTACTAGACCATGCCATGCGAGTGCACAAGCCATAAACCTAATTATTCTAATGCCGCAAGCCAGTCCCAGACTACCCTAGTACACTCATGCTAAAATAGCATGAACTCGTGTTAAAAGTTACACTACTACGTATTACTACAACTATTCTGCACTAGAAAAGAAAAGACAATCCACCATTGTAGAGTAGGTAGAAGAGTATACCGCGTAACACAAGGCATCAGCCAAGTATAGTGATTTGAGAGATAAAGGAAATCTTCTCCCACTCTGGACCTTGCTTCTCAAGGAGCCCCTTAGTCAACACTGGATGGCAGCCAATCAAATGAAGAAATTCCAGGGACAATGGAATGTTGTTTGGTAATGATAGAAACCCCGGGCAGTGCGAGATGCTCAGCTTGTTAAGAGATATCATTCTCTTCAACTCAGCTGGTAAGGACTCTGCCGTGACTCTTATACACGTCTCAATGGTCAAACTTTTCAGGAAGATGAAGTTTTCCAAGATAGTCAATGAGGAAAGCATCTGGCAATCCTGAAAGCACAAATGTTGGAGTGTTTTGAAATGCCTTGAACCAACTGGCAAATGAAAAGATGTGATACTCTGGCAGTCAACCAGGTCGAATGAGGCAAGACAAGTTAAGTGCTGCAAACACAAACTCAACTGTTCACCATCCATGTTGCACTGGGATAATCGCAGTTTATTAAGTGATGCTAGTAACTGAAATCCTTTAGCAAGCACAGAACCACAACAGCCTCTAATGTTTAGAACCTCAGTAGCTTCAAGGTGTTGCTGATGTAAGAACCCTTCACTCAATATAGTCGCAGAAGAAGTCTCCATAATGAATTTTCCTGACTTAGATGAACAATAAGGGAACAATTTGAGATTAGAAACTTTTTTACTTCTTTCTACTGTCACACTTTTAGTTGTTGGAGGAAGCAAGGGCAATTCAATCAATTTTGGACAATTTAAAATCTTCAATTTTTGCAGGCGAGGAAAAAATGAGTCGCCATTTTCTCCAATCCAACTAACTAAATTTGGCAGGTCATCCAATTCAAAATCCTTCAGTGACGGAAATGTAACGGTGGCACCACCATAGAATTTAAGGCCAATTTCATTAACAGAGCACATCTCCTTAAGGTGCAACACGCTCAGAAAAGGAAGCTGCCCAAGCGGAGGAAGTAGCTCCCACCTTCTGCAGTTTGTCAGATATACGGACTTCAGCTGGAACAGAACTTTCATCTCCAACCAGCTCGGTGATGATGCCCCCTTATACCTTCTGATATGAAGCTCTTCTAGGTTTTTGTTAGGTTCTAGGCATTCTAATACTTCAGCATCCATGTTTGGTCCAAAAGCAAAACCTACAGAGTTCCATTCAAGTTTCAGAATCTTAAGATATCGCTTATTGGACAGCTGAGCATTACAAGCTTCCTCCTTGTACTGAACATTTTCCAGGTTCTTGATGTGAAGTAAACCATGAAGGTCATTCATATCCTTCAACTCCTCTAAGGTTCGACCCTCTTCCTTCTTAACATGGTATTCCATAGATCCCTGAAGCTTAACCAGACCACCAATACCTCTTATCATTGAAATGTACCGTGAATCTACGCCAAGATGCCGCAAGCTGACCAACTGGTGCATACCCTCAGGAAATTTATCAAGTTGACATTTCTTTGGAATATCAAGAGTCTGGAGATGCAGTAGCATGCTCACAAATTCAGGTAGCATTTTGATACTACCTGGAAGCGCCATGTAGCGCAGATGAATTAGTTGTCCAATTGATTCAGGTAGCTCTGATATAAGACATCCACTAAGGTCCAACGTGCGCACATTCTTTATCTCAGAAAATAAATCATTTAGGATAGCACTCGAGCTCATCATTGAATCTTTGTACACAACCAATGTATGTAATCTTTTGAAATCGCATTGCTTCTTGAGCTGTGGTAGAGAGTTGCTTGAAATAGATAGGTGCCTAACAGTTGATGGTATGCTTTTCGACATGTCCCCTTCAATCCGTGCACAATCACACTGAGAAACCATTTGTGCCAAATCGTGAATCAGATCGTGCATGACATAGTATGTTCTATTTCCTTGCTTAAGGGTATGAAAGAATGATCTTGCCAACAATTGTCTGAAATATTCTCTACCTAAATCCTCCATGCTCCCATTTTCCATCTGAATGAAACCCTGTGCCATCCACATCCTGACCAATTTCTTACGATCAAATTTCCAATTCTTTGGAAATATGCTGCAGTATGCGAAGCAATTCTGCAAGTGCAGTGGGAGATGATAATAGCTCGACAAAAGTGTAGAGACAATGTCACCATGAATATATGTCTCCAAGATATTGTTCCACTCCCTTGCACTTCGAGTACTACAAAGTATCCCGCCAATAACTCTGGCACCAAGAGGGGATCCCTTAAGCTTCAAGGCAATTTTCTTCCCAATTTCCTGCAAATGTGGATATTGACGACTGTTCTCACTACCCAGAGCACACTTCTTGAGCAACAAACAATGGTCTTCAGCTCCCAACCCACCCAACATCATTGGACTCCTCACACCTAGCATGTCGGCTACCATTTTCATGCGTGTGGTCACAACAATTCTGCTCTCTTGCTTCCCGTTTTGCAGAGGAAGTAATAGCTTCTTCCACCTCTCTGTATTCTCCCACATGCTCCCCTCCTTGTCATCCCAAACATCATCGAGGATGAGCAAGAACCTCCTCCCTTCCACAGCAGAAATCAGCAACTTTTGCAACCCATTGAAATCAACCCCGTCATAGTCCACCTTCCAATCTGTAGCGGCTTGCAGTATCTCCCTGGTGAGCTTCACGTCATCCATATGACTTGAGACGCACACCCACATCAGGAGATCAAAGTGCCCCTGAATGACGGCATGATTAAACACCATCTGAGCCAGCTTAGTCTTGCCGATCCCACCATCTCCAACAATGGCAACAATAGGGACACCGCGGTTCCCTATTGGAGCGGAACCATTGCCCCCAACTAACCTTTCGACCAGAAGGGCGAGCTCACGTTCCCGGCCGAAGAATGCATCGTCTGCCGCGACGATGGAGCTCGAGTGCCTAGCGAGCATGTTCCCACGCTGCAGAGATTCGGCGGCGTCGCGCTCAACAAGGGGAGCGATCCAGGCGTAATCAGCCAAGGCGGTGGCGAGCTTGTCGAGGACGGCTGGCAAGCGGTTGAGGGGCTGGTCGGGGCAGACCAGGCGGCTGCAGATCGTGCGGGATGTGTCGAGGACGCGGCCGAGATCGGGGCGGGGTCCCGTGACGGCGTCGGCAAGGCGCCCGTAGTGGATTTCGTCGAGGAGGTCGTCGGCGTCGTGCGCGGCGTCGTGGAGGCGGTTGAGCCACGCGAGGAGGGTGGGGTCGCAGGGGTGGCGCCGGGCGCGCTCGATGGAGGAAGAGGCCGCGTGGAGGCGGAGGAGGTGGCCGGAGAGGCGGTCGAGGTCGGCGGAGGCGGACCCCTCCGGGAGGTAGCGGAGGAGGTCATCGGCGTAGGAGCGCACCCGGTTGCTCAGGCTCTGCAGCAGCGGCGACAGTAGCCAGCCCACCGCCGTTGCGGCGGCCGAGGACGCCATGGGAATCTCCGGAGATGGACGGGGAGCTCGAAGCGGGCGTGGTGGCGCGCTCCGTTCTCTTGTGGGAGGAGTGGAGTGGGAGTGGGACTGGGCGGAGGAGGCGGAGCCATCGGCGCGTGGGGAAGGGAAATCACGAGGCCGTGGCGTTGGAAACTTCGATTTCTTTTTTTTCTTTTTCTTTTTTTGTCATGGGGAAACTTCGAACATGGCTGCTGATCGTTTCCGTTGTTGGTAAGTTTTTTTTGCTGGGCCGATCCTTTTTTTATGGTGGGCATTTGAAGGCCCAGAGAGATGTGAAGGAGGAACCGAACAGCCCAATAAACCCAGCCCACACGATGGCTGCTGGCGCGTTCCAGTCTTCCAGATCCAGACTCCCTGGGCGCGTTTGATAACCTGGAGGACGCCCGCCTGCACTGCATCCCCGCATAATGCATGGCGAAAGAGTGATGGAGATAGTAGACTAGCGCATAAAGCACTCCGTGTCAATATGTCATCAGAACATGCATCCTTTGCTAAAAAAATAAAATAAATCAGAACATGCATCCTGGAAAGAGTTCCCTCATTCCCAGTTAAGTTAAACGTTGGGGAACCCTGTAGCCGGTGCCATACTATATAGATGTTATAAATTACCGTGATTAACCAATATTTAACTACACAATGTTGCTTATGCTGTTGTCATAACTGTTAATTGCCCAGGTCATGCAGTGCACGGTGTTTAACTATGCAATGTTGCACGTGTCATTGTCGTAATTGTTCCTAGTTTAGGTCGTGTGAGGTTACTACGCCATGCGCTTTGCTTCTTCTTTTTTTTTTGAAAAATGCGCTTTGCTTCTTTTGTTACCTCAATTTACAATGTTGTGCTCGGCCCCTGTATCACACTGCGAGTTGATTCCAACTCTCAAGACCAGTTGAGTTATTGACAAATGACAAAGTCGTTTGTGGACCAAGAGTTTGGCTGGGCAGTGTTGCTCAAGCTGTTTTTTCAGAGTTTGGCTGGGCAGTGCTGCTCAAGCTGCTTGCTCAGGAGCCAAGAGTGGACTCAAGCTATGGCTCTGAATGTAGTGGATGTTTCTTGGAGCTCCAGCCGCAACATGCTCGAGGCTCTTAATATGGAAACTAAGTTTCCTTTTTTAGTACAACTTGATTAAGTTGATCCCAGATACCGATTCTATGTCGTGAGTACCGAGCCAGCCTTGGCAACAGAAAACGTCCTACCACAGCAGATGAACAAAACGACATGAATGTTGCAGACAAGATCGAGGGATACGTTAGTACTCCGTGACTCATCCGTAACTGATACTGTGATGTATACTGTATACCACTGCTTGTACTCCGCTCCGTATACAGTACGCTACACGGCTACAGCACACAAGATATACAGTAGACGAGACGCTGCTCTCTGCGTGCATGGCTGCAGCGCACGTACGGGCTGCTGCTGCTGCTGCTGCATCGATGGATCCGGAGGGCCCGTGGTACGGGTTCATCATGTTAAGGCCCTTTCTTTTAGCGCTAAATTTTAGAAACTTCTAAATAAAAAAAATTTAGTATTAAATAAAGTCTAATGATAAAATTTTTTTACAGATGGGTACATCTTTACGAGACGAATTTAACGAGTCTAAGTAAGCTATGTTTTGCTGCAGTCATGCTACAGTAATGATACAGTAACCATCGTCTAACCACGGATTGCTTACCCTCATTAGATTCGTCTCGCGAATTAGACCAGAGGTTCTGCAGTTAATTTTATAATTAAACTTTATTTAATACTCTTAAATAATAAGATTCTTTTTTTAGACCTCTCTAAATTTTAGATCCCCGTAAAACGAACACCCCCGAAGGACAATCGCATCGGGATTCAGATTTGAGAGCGAAGGGATCGGTTTCGTCAGGAGGAGGAGGAAGGACGCAACAGTCACGGGGCGGGGGCAGAGCTTCCCGCCGATGACCTCCCTGCTGCTTCTGTTCCCGCATCGGCCGGCACATTACTACTACGCGCCGCGCCGCACAAGCCAGCCACGGCTACCTGCAGCGAGCGCGGTAGTACGTCACAACCAACAGCCGGCATGCATCACGCTGCGCTGATGGCGAGAGATGAGGCCCGTGCCCCGTGGAAGTACTGTGGTAATGGTAGGAGTTCAAAATGCGCCCATGTAAAATGTGAAACCAAGGTGATCACGTGATTTGCTTCGCTGGGTCGGTCGTGACCCGTGTGTCCTCGGCGCACATGATCTGTCATCAGCAAGTCGTCCGGGCGTCGCGTCACCCACCTCACACGGAGAAGATTAGAGAAGCGATGGAATGGAAGTGGTAGGAGTACGTGCGGTCCATCCCATTCCCATGCATGGGCTAGCTAGCGTTCCCAATAGGCCGAAGACTTCCTTGTTGATCCGCCCTGGAATGTGTGAGTATGCCGCCTGGTGGACATATATTTATGGGCATGCCTTGCACCCGTAGCCGTAGCAAGGAGGTGAGGTCACGGTCCATGGATCGGCGTGTTTTTTCACAACATAAAATGGTTACCCCCATATGCAGTGTGTTGCACACTTGCACGTACTCTCGTTGACAAATGTGGAACCAACAAGTAGTGGATGTATAAATATGGCAGGCTATTTAGGTAGTACTAGTACTTCTGAGTTAGGGCCATGCTTGTATAACAAATACTCCAGGCAATATGAATGAACATGCTTCGAACGGGCTTCCTTGATTTGCTCTGCCCATTTTTCAGCTCGCCCACATCTTGACACGCAAAACTTGGGCTAATGAAGCATGGACATGAACCCACACCCACGCACGTAGACGAGTGCATCTCCATCTCCTCCCATCGTTGAGTGAGAAAGAGAGAGACGCCGCCGTCGCCGTCCGATGATGTACGGATTCGTTCCTTACCCCCAACATGGCACGTGCACGCTGCCCTACCACCACGGCGCCACCATCCGCATTGGCAACCACCAACTCCAGCGGCGTCCTTAATACAGTTCCAGGGCGATGCACCACCACTCGCTCGGGATGGGCGCTGGATCGGCATCCCCGCTGCTCCCGTTCGCCGGCCAGCTGCTCTTCTGCTTCCCTTGCCCTCCTGTCCCGAATCTCAATACGCAGGACGACACCTCGAAGCTGATTGATTCCTTCCCCGGCCGGCCGCGTTGCATTGCGTTTCTGTACCTTTTGTCCGTCCAACCAAAAGAGAAAAAAAAAAAGAGAAACAAAGAAAAGGAAAAGGGACTTGTGCTACAGTACATGCGTCGTGAGCAACCTCGAAGGCTGCATAAATAAACTCGGCCTCCAGGCTCCGGGGTCAGCCGCTGCCGGCCCACTTGCCGATCGATCCGAGATCCAACGGCTCACGCGCCGTACTCTCTCCCCTGCGGCCCTGCTTAACAATCCTCTGCAATGGTGATTAGATTACGCTCGGATGCTGTACTTTTTAGATGCCGCGCACGTTGCTATCGTATCGGGCTCCCCTCCCTCCTCCTCCTCTCGCTTTCCCTCGTCTCGCCCGGTCAATCTTAAACTTAAATTCGAATTCAGTTCGATGTGAACGGCTACCGCTGTGCCGAGAGTCGAGACGAGTATCTGTCGCTGGATCTCGCCATGGTTCTCCATCCCAACCAGTCCTTGCGTTGCCTTGCTGCGCCGGCACGGGTACGTACGAGCGGCACGACCACTGCGCGAGCTTGCCGCGCAGTTAAGGAAGGCCGGCGGCATCTGCGATCCCATCCCTTAACGCCACGGCACGGTACATTTGTTCCCCTTTCCACTACGGCGTACCGCCATCACCATTACTCCGTTCCTTCCTAGGGGAGATGGGGTTTGTGGTGGGAGTAGTACTATTTACCAGCCGGCAGCCGCAGTTCAGACTTCGGAGTCTTTAACCCGATCTTTTTTCGCGGGGCGCTACAGGTTACGGGTGCATCACATGACGCGGAGATGGTTGGTCGTTACAAATCGTGTTGCAGGAGGGCGGGGACGGGGACGGGGGCGGGAGGGGCAGGGTCGCCGCATGGTCCAGGGCATGAGGAGAGGGAGGACGACCCAGACCCACCCAACCGGATCGCGTGGCCGTCTGCCTGCCCCGCGGGCCGCGGCGACGACGAAAACGTAACAGCAGGGCACCAGCATGGGCGCGGCACGGGTGCGGCCGTATAATAATGCGCACGGCATGGCAAGCTTGCGAGCGGGATCCCAACAGGATCGGGCGGGCACGCGCATGTGCCACGCCCGATCGCGGCGTGCACCGCCCGTGGGCAGCCGGCGTCGCGCCCGCGTTGTTGCGTAGCGAGTGGCCGCGTGCGCTGCCTGCCCGCGCGCTTGGCTTGCTGTCACTCCCCGATCGATGGATGGATGCCGCAAGCACGGCGCACCGGACAAGCTCCGCTGCTGCGGCAGCCAGCCTGCCTGCTTTGCTGCACTACTGACTTTTTTCTCCCCGCCCCAGCCTTGGCACCAAATTAATCATTTGGCGCCTCGTCTCGTCACGTCACGGAGCAAAGTCACCGACCCATCACCTGATGTTTCACCATGCGCGAACATCATCTGTGCAGTGGACGGCCTGGGTACACTGTGACACGCATTGCAATACGGATGATGCCTGTTACTACTGTTTACATGGGTGAGATTCATGACAAAATGCTTAGATGCAAAGCTTTGCTGCTGCTGCTTGAGTTGAGCATTAGAGTGAGCTAAGCAGAGGTTTAGTACAGTACAGAGCTTAGAGGAAGCTGATGGAGCCTGAATCTACTTGAATTAGAAAAAGAGGAGGGGAGAAAAAAAGATAAAGAAGAAGAGAAAAAAAAGGGATCTGGAAGAACGAGCCGTTTTAAGCCTAGAGCGAAGCTCGAATTTGTATGTACAATGCCGCCGTGGTCCGGCGATTAACTTATGAATCAGTAGACCTTCTTGGAGAAGAAGGTCCGGAGTCCGAACAGGCCCTGCGGCGGGTTCGGCCCTTCCTCGCCGCCCTCCGCGTTGTTCCGGCACCCGGCCGCCGGCGCGCTCACGCTTGGTGGCGCCGCCGCCTCTTTGTCGTCGCTGCTGGCAGCGGCAGCGACAACAGCTGGTGCGGCGGCCTTCTTCTTGGCGCCGGCCTGCTTCTGCTCCGCGGCGGTTTGCTGCAGCTTGTTGCGCCGGAGCTGCCACACGGGGCTGGGGCGGCCGAGGCGGATGCCGGAGGCGCCGCCGCCGCCAGCGCCTGTGTTGTTATTATTACGGCCGTGTCCGGGCACCAACCTCCTCAGCATGGATGTCGTGCCGGCCACCGGCGCCGCCTGCTGCTGCCCGGCCGCCGCCGCGCCCTCTAACGCAACAGCCGCGGCGGCGGGAATGACCACCACCGGTTCGGGCCCGGACTCGCCGCGGGAGTTGCTGCGGGAGCACGGCGCGCTGCTCACCTTGCGCGCGGCCGGCGGCGCCGGGGAAGCCGCCGGCGCGCTGCTCTGCACGGCGGTGCTGGCTGGAGCGGCGCCGTTGCTGGTAACGCTGGCATTGGCGTTGGGAGGATTCGGCTTATTGGCCCTGCTTAACGTGCCTGCCGCGCCGGCCGAGTGGCCGGCGGAGCGGCTCCTGGAGAAGGGCCAAATGTTGATGTTGATGAGCTCGGCGTTGCCGCTGACGCTGCTCACGCGCCGCTCCATCTTCTTCCGCTCCTTGGCCTCGCCGCCGCCGCCGCCGCCAGCTTTAAAAATATCCTTCCACTTGAACGTCACCGCCGGGAGGTCCGGCGTCGGGGTGATGCCGGAGTCCGCGAGCGGCGGCTGCGCGGCCTCCCCGTCTTCCTCCGCGTCGGCAGGCGGCGCCAGCGCGGCGGAGTCGGAGCCGGAGCCCTCCTCGCCGGCGGCCTCGTCACCACCGCCAACGGTAGGCCCGTCGCCGTCGCCGTCGACGGGGGCCGCCTGGAGGGTGTGGAGCGGGAGCACGACGCCGCCGGAGAAGAGCTCGTCGGCGGTGAGCAGGTCCGGGGCCGGGAACGAGGACGGGTTCTTGCCCATCATCCAGAACTCGAACTCCGGCGACGCGGTCGGGGACGGCGAGGACCTTCCGGACTCGCCGACGCCGTGCTCCGGAGGAGGAGGAAGCGCCTCCACGGCGTCCGCCATTTGGCACTGCAACAACAATGCACTCGCTGACAGTTACTAGCAGCCTGCTCTTCACTGCTACTACTAGTGGAAGCGGCTTTGGATCTGAGCCTGGGACAGTGCGCCAGCCGAATGGAGGCGGCGGAGGAGCTCGAAGCGGGAATGGATGGACGGGCTCAGCAGCAGGAAGCCATGGATGGGCGGCTCAGTAACAGTGAGCAGAAGAGCAGAGAACAAAAAGCAAGCAAAGGAATGGCAAGGGAAGGGAAGGGAGGGGTGGGCAGCGACTTGACGCGTATTTATCAATCACATCGGTGGAGGGGAAGGGGGTGATTGATTTCCACCTCGCCTGTCGCGCAACCGCAGGGTTGCATATGCGCTCTGAAATCTTTGTCTGGTGACGCGCTTCTTTATTCTGGGAACGTCGCCCCACCACCACGTTTCCTTGCCGCGTTGGAGCTCAAACCACACACACTCCTCCGCAGCTCGAACTGTCGGGCTCCGGCGAGCCAGATGCCGTTACGTAACTGTTTGTTCACTGCAGCAGCTAACCCAGCGGCTCGGGCGAGAAGTGTGTTCGTTTCGTTTAAGATTAAAGTTTAGTCTAAAGTTTTTACTATTTAAAAGTATTAAATAAAATATAATTATAAATTTTTTTACAGGAACCTGGGCTATTTTGCGAGACGAATCTAATGAGGGTAATTAAGCTGTGATTAGACGATGGTTACTGTAGCATCACTGTAGTAAAACATAGCTTAATTAGGCTCGTTAGATTCGTCTCGTAAATTAGCATCCATCTGTAAAAAAGTTTTTTAATTAAACTTTATTTAATACCTTTAAATAGTAAGATTATCTAAACTAAACTTGAAGACTAAAGACAACTGCTACAGCACTGTGCGGTGGTGAGCCCCGGCCGTGCCGCGCTGCCTGCACTGCACCATTCCAGGTCGAGTCGCAGTGAGCACGAGCGAGCTTAAACAAAACAGGAACTAATGCATGGCTCTTCTTCATGCGTTCAGACTTGATTGGCGCGTGAACTGTCAGTGGGGCTCTGTGGCTGGGTTGATTATCTGCTGCCACTGATGGGAGGAACCCGCCGGGGGGTGATTAGTTACGCCTGTGTTGTCTGCGTTGCGGTACAGTGCGGCAGCGAGCATCTACTACTGCAACTCGTAGCAAGGCCGCTACACTACAGTGAACGGCGGGCAGCCAGAGCCAGGCAAGCGAGATGCCCGGTGGCCTTTCGGGCAGCGCCGTGCTGGCTCCCCACTGATCCACACGAGCCGCGCCTAACGCATAGTACAAACGGTGGTTACTGATAATTAGCTGGCGACGGATTAATTCCTGCTCCGCGCTCAGTTCTTGGGACCACGAATGTGATCATCGTAGTCGAATAATCGTTGCGTCGTCGCTGTTCGAAGGAGATGAGGGAAGGAAGTTACAGGGAAGCGTCGATGGGATCATAATATGTCACTGTAGTGCAGTGCGTCCTCGGCCGGCCGGCCGGAACCGAATCGGGCTGATGCGCATGCACCGCAAAGCGATGGCAGAAGGCGGTGGCGCGGCTCGGCAGCCGGCAGCGCGGTCGAGCCACATGGTGGCGCCGCCATGCGCGCGGTTCTTGCCACCCAATTACCCAACCACCAATCAATCATTCTGCTACTACTACTGCCTGAATGATGATTTGGATGCTGAGCAAGCGAGCGAGCTTCATCCATATGATATGAGCCACTGCTTGCCTTTGGATCTTTGTTTCTTCCGTATGTATTATAGTTGTGCACACGGCTGAACATACTTCTACTCGATCCGAACACCTGAACTGTTGACAAAGAAAGTCGAATGCCCAGCACCCCCAAGTTCGAAACCATCTGAGAAACTCGGGTCACCACCGCTCGTATCGCGCGCCCGTCGGTTGGCCCATGCCGACGGCGCTTTCACCAGTGCCGGCGACGCGCTCGCTGCGCTGCCCGAGGCGGCCGCCGCAGCGCGAGCATGCCGTGAGGTTGCTATCCGATCTCCAGTCTTTGGCGTCAGAGCAGGCAGGCCACCGAAAGGAGCACGGAGCTGTTCGTTGTTGCATGAGGTCTAAAATTTAGAGGGAAGAATCTTGTCATTTAAAAGTATTAAATAAAGTTTAATTACAAAACTAACTGCAGAACCTCTTGTCTAAATCGCGAGACGAATCTAACGAGGGTAGGTAAGCCGTGATTAGACGCTGGTTATTGTAGCATTACTGTAGCATCACTGTAACAAAATATAGATTAATTAGGCTCGTTAGATTCATCTCGTAAAGATGTACCTATCTGTAAAAAAAAATTATCATTAAATTTTATTTAATACTCTTAAATAATAAAATTCTCTTTGATGTGACAGATCTAAATGTTAAATACTAAAGCAACAAACACCCCCGTGTCTCGCCTCGCCGGGCAGGCAGGCAGGCAGGCGCACGGCTGCCCGCGCCCCCTGCCTGCAACGACGCAGCAAGAGTCGGGTCGCTTTCCGGGTAGCCAGCCTCTCCAGTCCATACGATGATTCCGTACAGGTTTCGTGTCAGCTGACGGCCCCCATTTCTGGCTTCAGTCTCCACAGACATGGAGTTCCGTGTATAGCAGCATGGCGCGCGCGTTGGGTCCGACACGGGCCCTCCACTGCTTTCGCTGCTGCTGCTCCGCATATGGGTTGTTCCGCGAGTAGTATATTGCAGTTTCCAGGCCCAATGGTTTGCTTAATGGGTCATCTGGGCTTGATACTAGAGCATCGAGTGTGTTCCATACTTCTGGCCCATTACTTTTCCTTTCGTGGGCCAACTGGCCGTGCATTCCAACCAAAGACCCCAGTTACAGCCTTCAACAACAGAAGGCCCATGTGCTAACAAAAAAAACAACAGATGGCCCAGTTGCAAGTTAAAACTGCGGCAATAAGCTGGAGCAACGAAAGCTAAAAATAGTCTATGTTCACTTGTGTCACGATCCGGAGCTCCAAAAAAAAAAAAAAAAAAAAAACTTGTGTCACGGACTCACGATCCTCGTCAAAAGAAGGGAAAAAAACCCTTGTGTCACGATCCAAATCACCAAGATAACCTTTTCAATGTCGAAAACATTCAATAACCTTGTACTTTTTGGGATTGTGAGTTTGACGATTCAACATCGCTTTCTCGTGTTTATTTTGGTTCTAATCTCTAATGCAATGAGTGGTTTCTTTTTTCTTTAACAATATCTAGATAGGCAGGCATCGTGTAATTTTCTAAGGTGATTATTGTTGGCGGGCAGGTTGGGTCGCATTTTCCTATTTTGGTAGCCTGTAGCGCCTAAAAAGCTAGAGCTATATAAAATTCTAAATTCAGATTATGGTCCAGCGCAACTAGTCACCAATCGCGCATAAAAATTCATAAGAAACCTTCTAGCCATATTCTGCCACGCCAGGTCGAGTGGTTTACCTGCACGTAGCCAAGCAAGCGCGTCACGCTGCGTACTTTAAGATTTAACTACTCTGCCCAAGTCCTAAATACATTACTATAATCTTCCCAAGAATTCTGAGCATCCTTGCGTCATTCAGACATATGTCAATTTACACAAAAGTATGCACTTGATATCACGTCATAATTCCACAATTCAAATCAGTTTGTTGCTGTGAGGGAACCTAAGCCAGCTAATAGTTGCGTAGGGTGAATTAAGAGATTCCTAAAGAAGATTTTCAGATCCAGCTTTGGCAAGAATCGTGCAGCAGGGATATTCCAAATAAGGTGACGATGAAAGTGATCGATGGAGTAAAGATTTGTTCCAACCACCACTCCAAAAAAAGGTATGTGTTGTTGCCAGTCAGCAACCGAACCACACCCTGAAATGGAGGGCCATCGAATCGGCCCGCCTGGACGTCTGAAGTTTTCACTTACAGCGACAGCACCGTGACCTCGGCTGGTAAGCTTTTCTCACGAAAATGACTTGCGGGTAAGCTTTTCAAGAGTGCAGTGTAGGTCGCTGCCCGTATGCATTATTCAAGCAGTGACCTACACTGCACTACTGGTAGAGCTATTAAGCCATTAACTACTCCTTCCGAACTTCAATGGTTCATGTCCAGACAGAAAAGTCTGTACATTTTCAGATCAAATCTTCTGTTGGACGTCATTGAGTTAAAGTCCAGAGGTAGTATATTGTTTGGTGTAGCTGTCAATCCAGAGGTAGTATATTGTTTGGTGTAGATGAAGATAGTATCAGATTGCCTTACGACCGCAATGAACTAAGTTATCAGAATTCCATATGCAATTATGCGGACATGATGCGTCGCTCTCTTGATTTGAAAGCCTGCAAAATGATAATACTACTCCCAACATATTGACTGCGGTTCGGTCTTGCAGACGTTCACTTCTGAGGAAGGACCGTCCATGTTCATGTGCATTGAGAACATCGCCGCAAGTTCAGGTTTCAAGAGTGCAGTGTAGGTCGCTGCTTGAATAATGCGTACGGGCACCGACCGGGGGGGGGGGGGGGGGGCATGGATATATAGACAGGTACTCAGAGCGTCTCCAACAATTGCTTCTTAGCTAACTTTTAGAATAGTTTATTAAAGAATAAGAAGAGAGAGAGGTTTACTAGCTCTTCTTCAAGAGGCAGCATCTAACATTTATTGAGACACTGACATGCGGAGCCATTTATTAGCTTAGAGTTGATATAAATTCTTATACTGCCTCTTAAATGACGTGGAGAATCAGCTACCGTCTCGCTCTCAACAACCTCGATCACACTGAATGACTGAACTGAGGTCAAACGTGCTGCCTTGAACGCATGCACAGCATGGAGTACTTGGCACATAATACACTGTTACTCATAGTTCAGTTCAGGTGACCCCCTGGCCGAGTGGCCGGCGGATCGGGGTCCTCTGAATTGATAGCTACCAATTCAGAGAGCACCTTTTCAACATTAGGACAGATCACACACGTTCATCGCGAAACGAACGGCTGTTATTCTTTCTTCCCTTTCTCCTTTCCTCGAGAGCAAGTCCTACGAATAACACCCTACCGCCGTTCCTCCGCTGCAGCGCATCCACGGCAAATGCCTGTCCGGCCGTCCTGGCGTTCAACTCTGCGCCATCTAGCTCGTGCCCGGCCACCATGCGCACGTCCTGGATTTGTGGCGGATTCCCCTCTACTCGCTCCACTCTTTACTCCCCAATGTTTGTTTTTCAAGATCGCTTTCCTCCCCAATGTCGATTTCGTTGAGGCCATGGACTGAAGGGAGCCGCCCAACATCGTCGGACTGCCGCTTGCCGAGGCCGTCGCGCGCCACCCGACGGGGGGCTGTCGTGCGCCGATGCGCCATTTCATGTCCGCGGGCTCACTCGAGGCATAGGCGAGGCGGGCGTCCTCCAGCTAGAGCGCGCGGACAAGCGGCATCCTCCGGCGAGCATGTGGGAAGGCAGAGCAGCGGCTGTCCGTCGACGAGCAGCACCACAATCCCGGCGAGGTTGGCGCGAAGGGTGGAGTGCGATGTGGCGGCGCTCGATTTCTCCACATCCCGGCCGGAGCGCTGCCTCCTTTCCATGGCGACCGGCGCGAGTGGGGATGCGGCGTCAGGAGATCGGCATCAAAACAGAAGGAAGAACGTACGAGAGAGAACGTAGGAGCAAGAGGAATATTCGCTGCGGGATCCTGTTTCCATCTCAGTCTTTTCTTTCTACGCGAACGGCTCGGATGAGAGCTAATGCCAAAAAGAGCCTCCCTGCATTAGCTTGTTTCAATTCAGAGGATCCTGCGAGACTTTTTTGGGCCAAATACAGTACAGAAATGGCGAGACCTGTTTGCTTCTTCAGTGGTACAGCCACTGTTCACCCGATTGCTGGTGACGCCTACGTACAGGCAACACTGTTCTTCACTCAGCTCTTGCTGTTATCAGTAATACCACAACCACTAGCAGTAATAAATAGTCTGCCGCCTGCTTCATCCCCGATTGATGATGAGCAAGCATTCTTCGGGTTCTCGTGTCTTGGCTGACAGAAGACAATGACACGGTATGTCTGCACGGCGACCACGACCACGAAGGCATTCACCAAAGATCAAGAGCAAGAAACAGAAATACTATGTCCAGATTCGCGTGTTAGATTAGGGAATTGAGGCTGCTTGGATGCCCGCCTTCAGTTACCACACCGAAGGTTTGGCGCCGCCGAACTTGTGGCGGAGAATCTGGACGCCACACCCTCGGCGCAAAAATGAACTGCAAAACTGTGGCGGCCATAAAGTTCGGCTGAAACCAAACACCGCCGTGATTTCCGTTGACTGCCAAAGGTTCGGTTGTGGTAATTCGGCCTTTAATTTCCAGTTTTCGATGCCGTGACTCCACTGACGGGCCTTTGATCAATGAGCACGAAGTTAATGCAGAAGGGAGTATGGCTTCTTCGATTTCGATGCTCTTCGATCAGCTCGCTGCTAGTAAATCGTTGCAAGTAAAACCTCGAATTTCAGAGTTAGTGGATGCATGTGTTAGAGCAAGTTTAAGGATTTCGCCGGCAGCTGGCTGCGACACGCGATGAGGTGGCTCGTTTTGGTGATGGGTCCCGCCAGTATTTAATCCGTTGTCCTCATTCAACGAATCAGAGTTGCCCTGCGCGTCTGCGCCGGCGTGGAGCGGGCGCGTCGTGAGACGCCCGCGCGCTCTCTCTCTCCTGGTCCACGTCGGACTACGCCGGCTTACAGCCGATTACAATACTTGCTCTTAGTACACCGCCTAAATAGAAGGATCAAGTAGCGACAGCGAAGGTTATGGGGGCAACGCGAAGAACATGAAACCGAGCGAAAAATCTGTGTTCCCAGCGGTGATTGGTCGGAGGGGCGCTCCTGCCAACGCTGCTTGTTTACATGTTGGTACCTGGGCCTGTCTGATGTCTACACTGATGTCATGCAGGTTTCGAGTTTAATTTTGGTATATGTCCCATGTCTACGCATCGATCGGGAGTAGCTCACGACACCGAAACAGGGCCGGTGGTACAAGAATCTCTCAGTTTCATATGGTGAGCGTGTGAGATGGTACTATATTTCAACTTGGATTAGTTTTCACGGGCCACTTGCGATTCATGTGTTCGATGCTCATACCACTAGGAATCTTGGAGACAGCTGTTTTACATTTTCAGACATCAGCAGATGCAAAAAGGTTGGATTCCACATATAAATGTACGAAAAGCTCCCAAATTGCTCATACGTATGCAATAAAGAACAACAACTTCTACTAATTAGCGTTAAGCAAACCAGATGAATCACCGAAAGGTCTGCGGGCATTAGGTGACTGATTCCTCGTTCTAGTAGCCAATTGTTTCTGAATATATGATTATATATTCCTCTCCTGAAGCACTGATTTTAGTTACTTTGCTCCTCTTTTTCTTTGGCAACTAATGTGCAGAGTATTCCCCTTAAATCATTCCAAAACAAGGAAAAAGTACTATACTATGGAGTATCTCTTTTTTTTAGGGACCGATCGGGCACTTTATTCAGCACCATAACTATTTTGTTCGCATCAACTGCATGCATGCTACTAGGTGCATATATGATCTGATCTTATATGTGCATGCAAAACATTGAATCTCAAGCCAAATTATATATGAAAGATAAACACCTCATTAATTACCAGAATTGATGTAAGTGAGAATAATATGAAACTAAAGAAAATGTTATACAAGAATGTCTCTTTGTACTTTATACTAATGGTTTGAGAAGAGCACTACACGTTAAGTCAAGTGGCTAGCAAGTCAGAGTAGTTTAACAACATGAAAACACCAGTTTGGCAGTTTCTAAATTATAGTCGCTTCTACTATAATTTAGAAGAGTACTACACCTTAATATAGTTCATGAATCCAACATGACGCGCCACCGGTGTCACCGTTAATGGTCCCTAGCATGATCCATGCTTTGCTCTAATTAAGTTGTCCGAACCAATGAAGGTACGTAGGTGAAGTGTCATGTTAGTGCGCGTACTAGGTTATTACCATCGTGCGGACCACATATCAGCCATTGGAAAATCCAGTTACTTTTACTAGAACTGTCAGCTTGTAGAAAATGGACCACATATAACTAACAAAATTAAATTAAACGGTACACTAACCTGAGTCAGGTGGTTCAACAACATGATGCCTGCATGAACCTAGAAAAGTTGGCCATGTACGTACGCATGCAACTGGAAATTAATTTGTCTTCACGTGACGCCAAAGTTGGCATAACTCCACCCCTGAAATTATGTTGCTGTTAATTTTGATACAAGTATAATGCTTGTTCCTGTTACTCTGCGAGTAGGAATATAGGAGTAGTATACTTTTTACTTAAGCTAGACACTATAATTTTACGCCAGTACTACACTCTTCGTATCTGATATAATTAAGACAGAACTTTAATGATATTGTACTTTCTCAGCTTGATTATGATGTTGCTAGTATAAGAATATTACCGACTCTACTTTTTACTAACTTTCTTATCATGAGCACAAAAAAGTGAAAACGAATGGGTTATACGAATTTTATACATGCATCATGGCTTGGCAACGTCACTTCATTTATGTCATCATTAGTACGATGCGCTCATAAATTAAGTCGATTAACATGGGTGGTCCCATGCAAGTCGCGCAGGTAGTGGTACGCGGCTAGCTAGTCTGCGAGAACCGTAAAAATAACGACTCTCTATGGTATAGTATATTGGCCTTCTCAAAATTTACATCATAATATATAACGACATGAACTATTTCTCTACTTTTGCCATGTTAACAGTACAACTTTTGCCGTGCATATTTTTTATTTGTTTCTATTGATTTTTTTTGTATAACTTTTGCCGTGCATCTTGACTGCAGAAGCACATGAGCACCTGGGACGTTCTCGCAGTGCAATGGTTGGTGATCAGGATAGGGACGAATCGAGGTACAGAAACAACGGCTGCCTCTACTAATTAGTCCAGTTCCTTTTTAAGGATACTGACCCAGCCGGCCACACTTTCTGCAAAGCATCTTTTCTTAAATCAAAGCAAGGAATTCTGCACTCACACACAAAGTTGGCCGTGCTAACAGTACTTTAGTTTCCACATATGCGTGCCTAGGTCGCATTAACTAGTGCTCGTGTCAATAATGATGCTGGAGCGATCTGTATATAGTATATGGACGAGCACTTTGTTATCGAATTGGGGGTGGGAGTGGTGTACTTTCGCTATTTTATTGTTGCAACTTGAATTCTTTTACGCTGTTGTTCAGCTAGCAAGCTAGTTTTTTATGCACGCTACTTTTCAAAGCACTATGAAATGTACGTGCGTGGTGTGAATTAGCTGCCCGATCTAAGGCAAGGGCCACCCATGCCATAGCACTAGGATAAACTAATACTCGTCCATGTACTTTCTGAGCTATTATATCATTAGTACTGATACTAGACAAACATGGTAGTCTCTTATGTTGTTCAACGATATATATTATTAAGATTAAATTTAGGAATTATTATTTACACTGAAATAACACAATATTACGATTATGGAGATCAATTTTTTTATTAAAAAAAAGACTATTTGCACCTTTTATAACACAAATTATGACTTTTCTGAAATTGAGCTCAAAAGTATAGTACTTTTGTGTTACCCTGGTGCATATAATCATAGGTTTTTAAAATTTACTCTATAATATATTCCTCAATATATAAAGCTTCAGATGTCTCGACATAATGAATGTGTCACCTCTGTCTTCGTTTTTTTTTTTTTAACGACCTCTGTCTTCGTTGCACACGAAGAGGGGACACATGCACGCAGCACGCAAGCAGTTAGCTGCATATGCGCAACCAGGTGGTCATATATACTTGCATGGCTAGTCTTACGCTTGAGGCGCCTATTATATGCACGATGCACCCACCCGCTACGCACGGCTCGTATACGTGTATTATTGTCGATGCGCGCTCCTATGTGGTCACGTGAATTTGCACGCAACCAAGTAGTCGTACGTGTGCGAGGCAGGGTGTGGACAAAACTACTAGTCTTTTTTTTTTTTTTTAAGAAATTATACAGTACAACTCAGACACTCACAACGCACGCACACTCACCTTTATGAACGCACATACGCAAACCCTACCCCTATGAGCATCTTCGAAGACTGAGCCGGCAAATTCTCCAGATTCCCGAAGTCACCACTGGCGCCTCGCTGTCGACGGCCACGTCGCCTACCGCTGAAAGCACAAATGCCGTTAAATCCTAGAAAATTCGCTCCCACCGGGAGTCGAACCCAGGACCTCAAAGGTGTTACTCGGATGCCTTAACCGCTAGGCCAAGACCCCTTTCACGACAAAACTACTAGTCTGATTAAGGCCCTGTTCGTTTCTTTTAGCGCTAAATTTTAGAGGCCTCTAAACAAAGAGAACCTAGTACTAAATAAAGTTTAATGACAAAACCTTTTTACAGATGGGTACATCTTTACAAGACGAATCTAATGAGTCTAATTAATCTATGTTTTGCTACTACAGTAATGCTACAGTACCATCGTCTAACCACGGCTTACTTACCTTTATTAGATTCGTCTCGCGAATTAGACCAGGGGTTCTGCAGTTAGTTTTGTAATTAAACTTTATTTAATATTCTTAAATAATAAGATTCTTTTCTTTAGACTTCTCTAAATTTTAGACCCCCGTGAAACGAATAAGGCCTAAAGAAACAGACGGCTCAACTGATCGCTCTGGTCGGAGGTTTACCACTATCGCTGTCATCACTCAGTGATCGATGGACGGACGGACCGATCGATCGATCGATCAAGAGATGGTGCTGGAAGCAGCGTGACGCATTCGAACTCCTGTACGTGCTCCCCGCGCGTGCATTGGGCCCATACGCGCGTACGTGCCCTGCCCTCTCGTCACCGGCGGCGGCGGCTGCTCAGAGCTGTCGGGGACGGCCGGCGGCGTCACTAGCGGGTCGATCGATCGGTCGGTGCAAGTCGTTTAGTCGCTCGGGCGGTCTCGGTCTCTCCCCACTCGTCTCGACCTGCTCAGACGTACTAGTATATACGTGGACGAGTTCGGCAGAAAACAACTTTGGGTGCATGGCAATCGATCCGTCGTAACTCCTGTGGAGTCAGCTACATAGACACGCATGACGCATGTCCCCGGCAATCATCGATCGGCCTGCATGGTCACGATCGATCACAGACAGATAAGTGCGTGGAAGTGGGCACGACGGACGGACGACCTTTTGAATCTCGCGGGAAACCGCCAAGCTTTTCTCAGAGATGCACGCGCGGCCTGGCGCACGCTGTGTCCATCACATGCATGCTGGTCTCAGCTCCCAGCTTGGTGCATGCACCGCGGCAGCGCGTCTTGGCAGGGTCGGACCGGTTGCCACGGCGACAGGGACCCTGCTGTCTGCGCACCGATCGCATTCGCACCTTTGAATCATACTGGAATACGTAGTATTAACCAGTTCACAGCAGTCATGGATTTTTGGAATTTTTGAGCGCCGACCAGGCGGCGGGAACGTTGCAGTTTCGCAGCCATCAGGGCGCAAAAGATGGCGACACACCGCGTCAGCTCGGGTCCGTGGCCGCCTGGACCTAATTTCCTCTCGAAGCACGCACAAGAAGAGAAAGATGTACGCACACGGCCAGGAAACGTGTCGACGACCACGACGACGAAACGCCGTCCAAAACGATGCGAGCAGGAATGCAGAATGCTTCTGTTGACTGAGCGTTGTTTGTTCATCCGTGGAATGCGACGATCTGTGTGTGTATGTCCAGCGCGCGCGGCACGTCATGTGCATGTGGCGGTCCAAGCCTGGTCCCGTTCGGATCGAGTTCTCGACGCGCAGAGGCCCACGGAACCGGCAGCTAGCCGCGCACCAACCGAAACGGCCGGACCACACAAGAAAATCGACCTCCGTAGCCTGGACTAGAAACGAGCTGCCACGAGGCGGTATGGCAATCGACTCGCCGGGATCAAATACTACTGGTGTCAGGAAATCCCCCAGAATTGACGAAACGAGCTGTGCCACTGCTCGAAATCTTCACTACAGTACGCTCTGTGCTCTCAACTGTACTGGAGTACTACTACAGCCTCTTGCTACAGCAGTGTCCTACATGTGCCTGCTTGAAGAACCGATGAACGATTCATCAGCGTCAGTCAGGCGTGGGGAGCGGCAGAAAAGCCATGAATGACAAGCACACTCGTCGGCGTCGTGGATTTCTGTAACTTGCTGCTCCGACCACGACCGGTGAAGGCCCGAGATGCAGATGGGACTTGACCAATCCAATCTGTCCAGGGTGGCAGAGGCGCCCTATCCGTCTTTTTCCCTCTTGTCAGGCAAGGGCGCCATCAACGGAAGCTTTTTCCCCATCAGCGCCATGGCAGGAAGAACCCGCCGCTTTGTGACGCTGCGAAATGGAGATCCAAGCAGTGAGTGGTTGGCACAGGTCAAATCCCTTGCATATACAGTAGTATAAAAACGTGGGCATATATTTTTCTTTTTTTGACACGGAGTAGTATCGGTTTGGATTGTTTGTGACATGCTGTTTGTTGTGTTCTTCCCGTTTTTTTTTAAAAAAAAAGGGTGTGATTCACTGTATAACGGTTCCAATGTGATAGTATGTGGAGCAGGGTGCACTTTATTTTATTTGGGGTAGGGTCCCTTTGGGATTTGCTACTGTTTTCACAGGAATTTTTGAGTATTTCAATCAGGCCCCCTTTGGAACGCAGGATTTTCACAGGAATTGTACAGTAATTTCACAAGAATCAGTTGACTGTTCACAGAAAAAACGCAGGAATAGGAAAAAAAATCCCGCATTCCAAAGGGGGCCTCAGTATGAAATTTTCATACAACTCCTCCTATGGAATGCCTACGAGTTTTTGAAGAGTCTTAGGGCCTGTTTGGATCCACCCAGATTTTAAGAATCCAGATTTTAAAAGCTATGGGGATCCAAACAGGGCAGATTATGCACCAGATTTTAGAATCTAGATTATGAGATTTTAAGAATCCTATAATCTACTCTAATCCAGCTTTTAGGTGATTTTATTTGACAAAAGACCCACTGCCTTTGAATGTTTTTGGATAATTACCGTTTGTGCCATTGTTTACCTTAATATAGGAAGGGCAGGCTGGTCATTAACAACCTCAAAAACTGGTTTTTAGATTTCAAGAATCTAGGATCCAAACACCTTCACCCAAATTTTTTTAGAAGTCAGATTATAACAACTACCTCTAGAATCCAGAATCTTATAAGCTGACGGAGATCCAAACACCACCTTAATACAAGGTTCAACTTCGGGAGAATTTTTTGTGAGTATTTCCATCAGTATGTTTTATTATGTGTTATTCTGGTTTTTTTTTTCCCCTAAGGATTCAAGGTGGACAAGCATTCAGTCTCAAGGAAACAAATTCGATGTTTTTGCTATTATCGCGGATATTTCTTAGTATATTTTTTTTTACGTGGCACTTTACTTAAAGTAATAGCGCAAGAGTTTATGATCGGTACAACATATATAGTTATACTCCCTCGAGACTATTTTATGGGCGTTTAGACAAGATATAATTAAGCTAATTTGCACTAAATGTGTCGTCTTAACGTCAATAAAAAACCTGAAAAGAGTTTAATATACCAGTACTTGTACAAAGTTAGTACAATTAGATTTGAAATTTGAGTAGCTAGTGCAGTACGGAGTACATGTACACCTCCGACATGTATCCGTCCTTGTGATAGTGGTACTGCTGCATCTCCCTATGGCTTGGAGCTGACCGAGCCTCTGAGAGGAGTTCGACGAATCTTCTCGCAAGAAATTAGCCTTGATTTAGGGACAACGTTAACCTAAATCACGTTTTAGTGGATGCCATGGGAAAATAAAGAAGGACCAAATTTTGCGTTGTCTATCTCCTTCGACCAAAGCTTTGACCCCAGCGCCGGATACCTAGGCTTTTTGTTTACCGCCCTGCCCTTGCCAACAAGCTCGTGTACAAGTTCTAGGTATTCGTAGAGCAAATACACAACTCGCTCCTCCACTCTCCGCAGCTGCAGTGAAGATACGACTCTTGACCATTGGTCAATGTGTGAAAACTAGGAATAGTAGCTAGTTAAGACTTGGAACTTGGACCTCGCATAGCTTCATTGGCACTCGTGATAAATATTGTCACCAGAAGAATAACAACGCGAAAAGAAAAGGGTTAGCAAGTACCTTTGCTAGAGGGACCACATAATGAACACCAAATAGGCTATGGCCCGTTCACAAGCCCATGGAAGAAAAACCATCTTCCTAGGTACTTTAAGAATATTACTTTTCGCTATAGATGTAAACAATTAAAGTTGCCTCACAACTAGGAATAAGTTATTAGTTCGTTTTAGTTCCATGAAAGCTAATTTGTTGTCTACGCGTATTCTAAGCATATAATCTGTACTTTAATCGTTGAAGGGCTAAAAATACATATACTTTGTGAGGGCGAATCTCAGAAATACTATCATATCATGACTTGTCGGATTGCTTTTTTCCTCTTCGTCAGTTCTCTATAATTCCGTGTCTAATGCGTGAAATTATTTTATTATGCATCAAACTCTGTGATTAAAACCACATACTTAACACTCAAACATCAACAAGGGCTATTTTTAAACTATAAGCAGCCTATACACATACAAAAGCCTCATGCATTTCAGGATGTACACCTTTCCAAGTGCAAGGAGCAATAATCATCACTCATGAAGTACTGTAGCTGTGATTTGTGAATATCATCATGCATGTCAGCTAAGATGAGGCAGCGGCAAGACTCCACACCCACAACACAAACACAGAGGAAGAAAGCCTCCAGCACCACCAGCAGCATCTCCCTCTGGCTGCCAACCCCTCCTTTTCCTTGCTCCATGCATCCATCCCTTTCCTTACTTTTTGTACTTTTTCCCTGCCTCCACCCCTACAAAAGGTGAAGGAATGGAGGACAAGACCTGCACTTAAGTCCTTCTCAGCCCTCCCATGTCCTCCTTGTTATTTTAAGTGCAGCTAGCGCGCCACTGCTCGCTCGTCCCCTTCCCCTCGTCTTCTGGTGGTGCAGAAAGACAGCTTCCACCCCCCCTAAAAAAGAAGAAACCAAACCTCAAAGAGGCAAAAGCCTATAGGAGGGCTCACCGGCGGCAGCAAGCACCAAAGGAGGGGAATCCTTTCGTGCCTGATTGGTTTTTCTCGGCTGCTTCTTCCTCTTCTCTCGCTTTCCTTGCTTCATATGGCGGAGTAGTTTCCTTTTTCTCTGGTATCTTTTGCCACATCTGGTTGTTCTTCCTCCCCCCACCTACTCTTCCCCAACCACACACCTCTAGATCACTGGACTGGCATTGGTAAATAAAGTGAGTGAACAGTGCCGCTGAGGTGCCCCCTCTTGGCAATAATTGCCACCTTTGGAGTTTGGAGTCCTCCAATAGGAGTCTCCTTCTGCTACTGTGCTGTCTGCAACCACTGTCCCTCTTCCCTCTCTGCCCATCTATCCATCTCCTCTCCAACCCTGCTTCCTCAGGCTTTTTTGGGGTTGGTGCCTGCTTCCTTCTCCTCCATCCATCCTTGCCGCTTTCCTTTAAATCACTGCAGCTGGCTGGCTCGCGGTGAGCATGATCCCTTGGCTCGCCGTGAGCATGCTGTTGCTGTGATCTCTTTCTTCTTCTCATCTTGGCTCTACCCAGTCTCCTTCTCTCCCCTGTCCTGCTAAGCTTTTGCTTGCAATCAGCAGCTTTTCCTTTTGGTGCCTGGACTCTTGGGAGAAGAGTGGAAGAGAAAGGGAGATCGTGGCCAAGGGTGTGAGCAGATAGTTGTCTGAGACGAACTGCTGCTGTGCACGCA
Source organism: Eragrostis curvula (assembly GCA_007726485.1). Classification (NCBI taxonomy): domain Eukaryota; kingdom Viridiplantae; phylum Streptophyta; class Magnoliopsida; order Poales; family Poaceae; genus Eragrostis; species Eragrostis curvula. Next base: position 20,769,510 of record RWGY01000009.1, on the reverse strand, counting down.
GCTGTAGTAGTGCAAGAAAAATGCCTTCATAATCCACCATTTCAAGCAGCCATCACTAGCCAAAGCAAGCAAGAAACCGGCCATCCTTTGGTGACCACCGAGAAGAGAAGATCCCGAGACATACACGTACGTGTTCGCAGCTGTCCTGCGTTCTTCTTTCTCATGGATTGGGACGCCAAGATGCCTTCTTGGGACCTCGGCACGGTGGTCGGCCCCAGCAGCGGCGGCGCCCTGGACCTGAAGCTCGGCGGCCCGACGAGCTGGAAGGCGGCGGCCGCGGCCGTCACGACGGCTCAACAGTTACCGCCGCCGTCGTCCTCCGCGCCGGCGAAGCGGCCGCGGGCCGGGCAGACGCAGCAGGCTGTGCCGGCGTGCTCGGTGGAGGGGTGCGTCGCCGACCTGTCCAAGTGCCGCGACTACCACCGGCGGCACAAGGTGTGCGAGGCGCACTCCAAGACGCCCGTCGTCGTCGTCGCCGGCCAGCAGCAGCGCTTCTGCCAACAGTGCAGCAGGTACGCGCGCGTGCGTCGCCCATGCATTATTCTTGGATTCCTCTGCCTCCATCCCATGATTCTTTTTTGTTCTGGTTCAATAATTTACAAGCGTTGGAACTGCTTTGTCGAGGAGTCTTGCATGTACTGTATTTTTTCTCTCTCTTTTTAGAATACAGGAGCCGCTGCTTGGGCGACCAACAGCTCGCTGTCAGGTGAAGCAGCTCCTGTCCCTTTTCTATTGCGATGCTTGGCGCTTGCAATTAATTCACGACGCGCACCCGCCAAAATTACTGGTATCCAATTCCTTGCGGCTTAACTCGCACGGTTAAGATGCAAAAGTAAACCAGCTATCCTTTAGTAATAAGCTCTGTAAAGATCCAACTTTTATGCAAAAGTTCGAATTGAATTCTTCCGTAAATTTGTTTCGGTCAACTGAACTTAAGTAAAATCGACTGAGTTGAGTATGACAGCTCTGGAAAGACAAATTTCAGTAGAGCTGAATATGACAGCTCTAATAAGAAAACAGTAACATCTGCTAATCTGTTTGTTCAGCTTCTGGTCCTGAACTGCTGAAGTTCTGAAACTCATGTGACACTACCGTTAACCCGGTTGCTACGCACCCGGGTTTTGTGGGTTGTCCCTACGCAACACAGCAGATGCAATGGAACTGGACTTTCAGGCCCGTCCCTCCAGTCGTTTTCAGGGCTCACTCGGACAACAGATTCCGTTCTGTTCTTCGATGTGTGCCTGCGTCCTTGTCGTGAGTGAGTCACCCATGCTTTTCACATTCCAAATGATTTCTGAGCCTCAAGTCTTGGATCTAGGAGCATGGTTGTTCTAGAAGAAAATGATCTGAATTCTCAACTGTGAGTAGGCTCTGTCCTGTCCCCATTCAGATTCAACGTTGTGTGGTGTATCTGACTGAGCACCTGCCGTGAAGGTTACGTGGTTAGTTTCGGGTCAAGGCAGTAGTAGCATCAAGCCATCAAGTATGCCCTTGCCATTAGTTTGACTGGATCTGAGCAACTCTTACCATTAATTTTTTTTTCTTTATGGACCAACTTGTCATTTTAAGAGAGTTGTTTTGAGCAATTTGAAAGTGTGGTTAATTTGGCTTATGAGCCTGTATGGTAAGTTGTGCAGTCCTGAAAATTGCTGAAATTGTCTCTTGCAGGTTTCATCTGCTCGGAGAGTTTGATGAAGTGAAGAGGAGCTGCAGGAAGCGCCTTGATGGACACAACAGGCGCCGGCGTAAGCCTCAGCCAGATCCACTGAACCCTGGAGGCTTGTTTTCTAATCACCATGGTAATTCCATTATTCTTCACATGGCAAAAATTTTATTTTCTTCGGAGAAAACGTGATAACCTGCACTTGAAATAGACATGCATGAGCAACTGGGCATAAAGTTTAAAGCAAGTAACTAATTTTGTCACAGTTAACAACTTTGAGTAAAGTGAGGGTTTTGACATTTCTAGTTTTTACTCGAGTGCTTTTAGATAGGATCATTGTCCGGCACAACAGGAGGCAAATATTATTAAATTGATGGTCTCAATCTAATGCATTTGATTGATCATGTGCTTACTGAACCTGTTAGTTGACTGCCTGTACTACCCAACAAAACAATTCACACGTGATAAGTGATAATACACAATGTTTTCCTTCCAAAAAGTAGGGGAAAAGGAACTTGGCTACCAGAAGTCTAGCACTATCATCATGAATATAGGTGTAATTGTCTGTGAATTGAATGGTCGTTTCCAAGAAATTCCTTTGCTACCAATCTGGCAAGGAATAAGCGTGCAGCCTTGAAACTTCTCTGAAGCTGCATGTGAGCAGCTGCGGGCATACAGTTATCTGAACCTGCTAATGGTGTCAGCTTGAAATGCGATAGTTGACAATTGTCATAAACCACGCTAATAGCAGGTGCACATATAGATGCTTCGAAAACTCTATACTACTTGTAACAGAACATTATCTGAAATGAGCTCATTATATCATAAATTTATGTGATTTAGCTGCGTTCTGCCATGATACCTTTAAAATGCCGTGAAAATCATTTGAAATTTGCTGCATGAAGACGGTTACAGTACATACGTTTGATCTTGATGCATTGACTCAGTGCTGACTAATGCCATTAGCACCTGCGACACCAATCATCTAACGGTTTCGTTCCACTGTCTTCAGGAATGACAAGATTCACATCGTACCCGCAGCTCTTCTCTGCATCATCCATGGCAGATTCCAAGTGGCCGACCGGCATCGTCAAGACAGAGACCGACGCGTTCCAAGACCAATACTACCCGGCCGTTCACCTCAACAACGGCGGCGTCTCCCTCTTCAACGGCAAGGACAGGAAGCACTTCCCGTTCCTGACGCCCCACGGCGGCGACGCGGCCGCGGCCTTGGGCTGCCAGCCGTTCACCATCACCCCTTCCTCAGAGGGCAGCAGCAAGCAGAGCAACGGCAACTGTGCTCTCTCTCTTCTGTCAGACAACCCGACACCGGCACAGCTCATGATCCCCACGGCACAGCCCCTCGGCGCGGCGCTGCAGTACGGCAATGTGGCACGGCTCCCTGACGACGGCGACGTCTCGCTCACCGGGATGTCCTATGTAAGTGTGGGAGGCAAGCACACATCTATCCTGGCCACATCTGCTGGTCACACGACTCACACTGCAACTGCTGCTTCTCCTGCTCCTCCAACACTGCAATACCATGGCTACTACCATGTCAGTGGTGGCGATCAGGGCAACCCTGATGGTGCCGCCATTCAGGCCCTTCCCTTCTCATCGTGGTAGAGGAGTTCCCCAGTTAGGTGTTGTGATAAATCAGGTTCTAGGCAGTCGCTCTTGTTGTTCACCAAATGTCTGTCACAATACAGTAGTAGTGTTGACAATACTGAAATGTCGACAAGGCATGCCCATTTTTCAACTTATCCTGATAGTTCTGATTTATGGAAATGCATCGCCCCTATATGATCCTGAATTGTGTATGCATGCCCATTTTTCAACTTATCCTCATAGTTCTGGCTGCAGTTTACATTTGGCCGTCCATTTATTTGGTACTTGAGCTTTGTTCAGCTCGAAGGCTGCTGAAAGGCTACCTGCAATGAAACGTTACGAACCAGTAAAAACAAATGGAGGTCCCTGATTATTCTTATCACGATCGAGGAGGTGCTTGTTCTTCGCATGCTGTACTTTATAGAGATCTCGTTGAACAACAGTGATTAAATTAAGTGCACAGTGGTTAAATTAAGTGTTGTGGACCACATCTGTAGCCCTGTGGTTCGAGGGACAAACTAGTCAAGATTCAAACACAGCTGCAATACCATGGCTACTACCATGTGAGTGACGGTGATCAGGAAAACCCGGATGGCGCCGCCATTCAGGCCCTTCCTTCTCGTCGTGGTAGGGGAGTTCTTCAGTTAGGTGTTGTAACAAATCAGGTTGCAGGCAGTCGCTCTCGTTGTCCACCAAATATATCTGTCACAAAACAATAGTGGTCTTGATGATACTGAAATGTCCACATGGCACGCCCATTTGCCAACTTATCCTGATATAGTTCTAATTTATGGAGATGCTCCTATATGATTCAGAATCGCGTGAATGAGTATTTCACATACCAAGTGCGATTGAGTATGTGATGTTTGCATGTAGTTCAGTTGGTTCTAGTTGCAATTGCACGTCTATTTGCTTGGTACTGGAGCTTTGTTCAGCACAAAGGCTGCTGAAAGGCTACCTGTAATTAAACGTCATGAACCAGTCCAAAAAAAAGTGGAGGTCCCTGATTATTCTTACACGTGGAGCTGCTTGCTTTTCGCATGCTGTACTTGCAGAGATCTTGTCTAATAACACAGGATTAAATTAAGTGCACAGTGGTTATACTAAATGTTGTGGACCACTTCTGTAGCCGTGGTTCGAGGGACAAACTAGTTCAAGATTCAGATATAGTGTTGTATTAAATTTCAGTTCCTTGTTTCTGTCCAGAGTCTTGGACTAAAGAATTTCTTGTGCATCAAAAGATGTCTTGGAGCAAAGCTTTGGCGGAAGGGACAGATCAATCAAGTTCTGTCTCAGGAAAATCTTTGCCACATGCTATGTTATGCAGTATATATCAAAGTGAATGAGAGGATACAGAATTTCTTCAACGTCCAATTCAAGTGCGGCTTTCGGCACATGTCAACAATCAACGGTGAGTTAGACATGATCACGCCATCTGGCAAATTTTTAAATGTCAGAAATCTGCCAGTCAACCTCACTACTCAAAAAGTGGCTATACGGCAGTTAAAATTCACAAGTCTTGTTTATGTAGAGCTCTATCTAGGAAATAGGGGAGGGGCGAAAAACTCCATTAATGTTTAAAAATATTTATCATAAAAAAAATTACAAGTTTGTTGCAACACAACCAGAATACTGACGAGTGTTGCCCTGTGGTTCCATTTACACAAGAACACTCATACCATGTGGATTTATCTCGATAAACCAGGCATAACGCATAGATGCTAATTAACTGTGTTTGCTTTTGTGCTCTGGTATTTAACAAGCTATTCAAAATCTCTAAGGTAATGAAAAAATTCCAGAGAAGAAAATGTTAACCAGGGATCAGAGATAAAACAGTTCAACATACCTTCCATTCATCTATAGTACAAAACAGAAAAAGGCAAATCAGACTATGGAGTACACTGCAAGAGCTACTACCGCCCTACTTCTACGGTTCTACCAACACCCATGTCAACCCAGAAGGCGTTGTTGCTAATATTAACCTCTTCTAGGCCTCCTACTCATCTTCGCGTACTACATCTTGTGCTCATTCCTAATACGCTCCCGGACGGCCAGGATGAAAGCTGTCGCCCTCTCGTCAATGTTGTCAGCAGCGGCATAGGAGGTGGCTTCTGCAGCTTCAACAGAAGAAGCAGGCATGACCTGATATTTGTAAGGCTGTGTGATACTTACAGCTGTGTTGTTTTGTGCTTTGACGTATTTGGAGTATACCATGGTCATCTTCCCCTTCATCCCTCTAGCACTAGCCTTGTTTTTCGCCTCCATTAGTTTGCTTGCTTGTGGTTACTTTGAAGCGTATGTGTTCTCAGAAATCTGCTACTTGACCTCAATTCAGAGAAGCCGGTTAGCTTGGTTGTGGTTGCCTCCACTTCAGAGAAGCTGGTCCTATATATATGCAGGTTGGTGTGCGTGAGCGATTGGAAAGGAGTCGCATACTCGCATCTTTGCATTTGGATGCCACTGGATAACATGCACATGCAGCAAGAATCAGTGAAACATTATCTATATATTTTCTGAGAACATGCTGGACATATGCGCATCTTCATCATTCACTGGTGGGAACGTACGTGCATAACATTGACTGACAAGCAAGTCCCTGGATCAGAAGGGACCAGTGGTAAGTCAGTCAGAAAAGCTAGGGTAAATTGATGCTGCAACATGCACAACAGCTTTCATGATAAGATTCAGGAGGGTGCGTTCGTTGCATCCCCTCTAAATTTTAGACCTGTCACATCAAAGAGAATTTTATTATTTAAGAGTATTAATTAAAGTTTAATGACAAAACCTTTTTACAGGTAGGTACATCTTTACGAGACGAATCTAACGAGCCTAATTAATCTATGTTTTGCTACAGTGATGCTACAGTAACCATCGTCTAATCGCGGCTTACTTACTTTTATTAGATTCGTCTCGCGAATTAGATCAGGGATTCTGCAGTTAGTTTTATAATTAAACTTTATTTAATACTCTTAAATAATAAAATTATTCCTTCTAAATTTTAGACTACATACAAGGAACACCGATGTACACCTCCACGCCAAGGTTCTTGTTTGCCTCTCGTACCTTTTAGTAGATCAGAAAGTTCGCTTTAATTTTCAAGTCCGGAAATATCCATATGGTTGCAAGAGATTACCGCAGCATGCCAGCAGCTATCATATGCCGTCAAAAGATTCCTCCCTATCCTTGTGAAATATCCATGATCCATGACTACATCTCTGGTGCCTGGTTGCAGATTCTTGTATATATTCTTTGAGGAGTTTTACGGTCCTTCATACTAGATAGTATTTTATAAAAATATCAGGTAGTATTCTTGGGGTAAATATAGAATTGTAGAAATCTTTAATTAATCCGGTTTGGAATTATAGTGTTTGGATAATCCGCTTTGTGCTCCTGCCGATGGAGATTTTGCGGCAGCGTCAGTTGGAGCCTTGTGCGGCGGCGGTGGCCATTAATTGGAGATTGGGAATCAATGCTAATCAGCGGCTCCTTCACAATTGATCAGCGAGCGATTTACAGCGGCCGTCACATTAAGAAGTGACAGGAATTAACCGATGTTAATTTGGCAGCCACTCCTCTAATCACAACGAATTGAAGGCAATTAATTAATTCGGCGGCTGCTTCTTGGCCAGACAGATCAAACAAACTACCAAATCTAGTGATCTGATTAGCCCTAGCCGTGTCATCATGTGTGGTTAATTTCAGTAATTACTTACACAGTTACCACTCAAATAAACGCATGTAATGTTCTTCCCTTTCTGTTTTGAGGCCCGCAACGAGGATTGCGTGCAAGGAAAAACGCTAGAAGCAGCGGCTGCCGATCCTATCTATCGCTGCTAGGGATGGCAATGGGTACCCATTACCCGCGACCCGATGGATTTTCCTCCTATTAGGGGGAGGATTTGGTTGAAAAAATATATCCGTGGATATATTAATGGGTGAAAAGGCTTACCCATCGGATAGACCGGGTAAGGATACGGTTCCGCAGAACCCGAACCCGCCACCCGTGGATACCTGGTCCATGACTTGATGATTTAGTTTAAACTTCTGATCATGTACTAGACTGGTGGTAGTACTTGATGTTAAGTGATGAATGATGGTGCTGCTGAATTGCTAAATATACTTGTGCTGTTTTTCTATCATGTTACTTTTAGAATTAATCTTGATATACATATTTACTGATGTTATGCTGCTGAAATTTCAAGATGGTTGGCGGGTATGGGTACCCGATGGGTATATTTTACCCGCCGGGTATGGGTATGGGTGAAAAACTCCACCCGTGACATTACTTGGGTTATCCAGCGGGTGGAGATTCCTTTTAAAGGATAAGGGTTTGGGGAGGGTAAATCCGATGGGTTTCTACCCGTTGCCATCCCTAATCGCTGCGGCTGGTGAGGTCGTAGAATAGGCCAAAAGTTTTAGGGAAAATCCCTTATATGCCATTGGTTAAACCTTTAATCCCTCATCTGCCATTGTTAAAGTCAATATCCCGTATCCGCCATTGATCTTAAACTTTTATCCCTTATATGCCTTTGTTAACCATTTAACTCGGGTTTAGTGAGTTTTGTCACTGTAGCTACATGATAATTGTAGATAAACCATTGTAGTACGATAGTTAACAAAAATTTGTATGTATGATATTCGAATAACTTTTAAACAACTAGCATACTTATTTAATTTTGTGCAAAAACATGAAAAAGGAGAAATAATTTTTTATTTACCGCTGCATAAACAATTATATATCCTTTCTTACAACTGACTTAAATAAAAACAGGAAATATTTCCTTACTTTTGCATATATTTTTGTTCAGAAAAATAAATAGTTATGTTAGTAATCCCGTAGTTAGAGTTTTACACCTCACTAAACTACCATTAAATGGTTAACAATGGCATATAAAGGATAAAAGTTTAAGATCAATGGCATATACGGGATATTGACTTTAACAATGGCAGATGAGGAGTTGAAGGTTTAACCAATGGCATATAAGGAATTTTCTCAAAGTTTTACGCATGATTTTTTTTCCCAATGTTACCCTCATCATAACAAAATACTAGTTAGTATTGAGGGGTGGGCAACAATCGATATGAACCGTCAGATCATAATACTAGCTTGTGTTGTCTAAAAATACTAGCGAGTATGGGGGACTGTAAAAATCCTGTATTCTTTGACGCGGGGGGGGGGGGGAGGGGGGCTCCGATCGCCACCAGGTCTACCCGGCACTGCACATAGATGTGTTATTCTGCTGTCTGAAATGATAAGGAACGAAAGGAAAAAATGAAACGAGTGGGGTGCCTGAAACTGCTACGAGTGACCAAGATTCTGAACACCTCATTGTAACGTGCTGTCTTGTTTTTATATCAGCCTTGCTTAGGCTGTTACTGGTGGCACCATAAACATTTCTATTCTTTGTTTTTGTGCAGGAACGATGTGCACTCATGTAACTGAAACAAAATCATCGGCCAAACTATCTTTGGTGAACCTTTGGTGGGCAAATGAAAGGAGGCGTCCACTCTGAAGCTTGTTGGCCGGCAAAAGATCGTCACTTTACAGCGTGGTGAAACGTCGATCCACTCTGAAACTAAAATCTCACGCCATGGCGCGATCAACTGTCCAGCATCAGCGGATGAGACCATATTCGTACGCATCTACCTCCTCCCGTTCGGGACGACTTGACTACTGTACGCAGCATGATAGAAAGGTGTCTGCAGAGAACTTATCCACAGCCCGCGAATACTCCCTCCGTTTTTAAATTGTTGTCGTCATTGACTTTTTTATTTACGTTTGACCGTTCGTCTTATTCAAAATAGTTGTTCGAATATACAAAATTATAAGTTAGGTTCAAACTTACTTTGAAGATAAAACAAATCATCACAAAATATATGATATTTTTAAAACTTTTTTGAATAAGACGAATGGTCAAAGGTAACAAAAAAAGTCAATAGCGACAACAATTTAAAAACGGAGGGAGTATATCATCTCTCTGGAATCTGACCATGCATGTAGCTACGACAATATATAGCTAGCTAGGTCGTTGGAATTCCAAGACGGACGTCCACGGCCACCGCCGGCCATTCTGTGAAACTAGGCCGCGTGTTCCAATTCTTTGGGGAACCTTTGTACGGCCGGCGAACATGTAGGTATCTGATGTTCTTGACTCAGCGCCGCGTCGTCGGATCTTAGCCTTACCCAATTCTATTGTTTATTCCAGTACCATATTGAAATCGTCGGAGATAAGGGGTGAGGATGAAGGAACGGACCCTTCGCTTGCTTGGGCGGCGGCTGGCCGAGAAACTTTGCGACGGCAGCTGGCCGCGTCCATAGGGAGGGCTGCGAGCATGTCCGGCAAGTTCTGTGCATGGCTGACCGGAGCGGTGTACAAGCAGTTTGGGCCGCCTGTTGGGCCGAGCGTTGGGAGAGCACGAGGAGTCAGTTCTTCGTGGATAAAAATGGAGCCTCAATGGCAACTGTAGGTTTTATTTCAGACTTTTCAGTCACCATCCGAAAAGGCTAGAAATATTATGGTCAATTGTGTTTTTACCCTCACTTTGAGTTCTAATTTTGATTTTACCCTCGTTTTTTCACTTTGTGATTTTATCCTTAATTTTTCAACCTGAAGCCAAAGCTTACCTTTAGTATGGGTAAAATCAGAATAGAATTATTATGATTTTACACTACTGGCTTGTGTTGCCTACAGACATGTCCCAAGTGTGGGCTAGATTTTATCTTAATGTGCGCTGGATTGAAGTATAGTCACGATATGTGGAGAGATGATGATGCCACTTAGGGGTGGGCACAAAAACCGATACCCAAACACCGAAATCGAAAAAACCGAGACCGAAAAAACTGAAATTTCGGTCTTCGGGTACTTGTTTGGGTACTAGACTTAGGTAACCGGATTTTATTGTTCAATTTCGGGTAGTACCCTTGGGTACCCAAACTACCTAAATTAGTATGATGATGTAGGATTTAGCACATAGACTCAAACCATGGTCACATAACATCCTTTGGTACTCATTCATCATATTCATGTTTCTCCTATCATATAATGGTAACTCATTATCAAATTGATTGCATAGTGTATTTTGGGTATAATCAAGTTTATTTCATTTTTCTCTGAAAATTAATGTTAATTTTGGTAGTTTGGGTATAACCGAAGATCGAACCGAAATTTAGGTACCTAAAGTTGTCAGATACCCAAATTTTTGTTGTTATTTCGGGTAGCAATTCTAGATAAGCGAAAATTGAAAAGATTGAAAAAACCGGGCCGAAACATCGGGTATGACGGAACGCCCACCCTTAATGCCACTGATTTCACGTGGACTGCAAGAGAAAGGAAGACTCTATTATCTTATAACAATTTTATTGCCACATAATGTAACACCCTTAATGCCACTGATTTCACGTGGACTGCAAGAGAAAGGAAGACTCTATTATCTTATAACAATTTTATTGCCACATAATGTAACATCTTACTAGTATACTCCATGATGGAAACTTTATGTGAACACCATGATAGGTAATAATTTTACCTCTATATTTTCTTATAGGAACTCATGTGCATATGTTATGAAATGATTTTTCTTACTAATCATGTGATATCAACTTATATATGTACTACGTGCACAACAATATATAGTGTATTATGTAATAGCAATAATTCTATGCAGCATTCCATACAATAACAAAATATTAATATGTAACTTGTGTGGTGTACAGGCAGCAACTTATGCAAAATAACTAAAACTTCTTCAAAATATGTGTATTTATATGTCTTGTCACATACTCCCTTTGTCCACAAATGTTAGCATTTGTTGACTTTCAGCTATCATGTTTGACCATTCGTCTTATTCAAAATATTTATGATAATATAATTTATTTTATTATAACTTGTTTAACCACTAGACATACTTTAAATATAACTTATTTATTTTTATATTTTTATAAATATTTTGAATAAGACGAGTGGTCAAACGTGATAGCTGGAAGTCAACAAATGCTAACATTTGTGGACGGAAGGAGTAGGATGCAACGTACGCTGCAGTGTGAAGTTATATAAGGGCACTTCTTCTCTATCTCTACTCGTAATTATCATGAATTAAATATTCACACATACTCTATCGATAATAATAAACATGGAATGCAAATTAGAGATATACACACGCTCTCTTTTTGTAATAACCGTAGATTATATAAATTAAATATTTATCTGTATGCTCTCTGTAATAAACATGAAGTGAATTACTTCAGTACATCATAAGTCGATATCCTGTAGGCTAATCTTATAAGGGCAATACGTATAGATTTCAAAGAATCTCATGTAAGACAAAGTGATAGTCCCAGACTAATTTTTTTTGAAACGAACCGGCACAAGATAGTGCCAATTTTATTAATTAAAGAAGTAACAAATACAAGTAAGTAGCCCTGGCAGACTACATACAGGAAAAGAAAAAAACCAACACGACCCATTTGGATTGGGACATCAAAACATGGCGCACACATCAACTAGCCCAACACCGCACCACCAAAACCCAGGAGAAAGCCGACAAGTAGCCACATCGCAAGCGCCGTCGTCACCGACGATGTCCCCCGCCAACCAGCCGCTGCCATGCAGAACTGACCGCCGCAGTCCGCTGCAAGCCACGTAGCTATGACGGTTCCTCCACCATGCCGCCATCATCTTCAGGTCGCGCACACACGATCATCGGTCTCCCAACCACGACCTTTCGTTGGCAGAAGTCAGAAGAGGAGCCCATCGCACCACACCGAAGAGGCCACTGCCATGCAGGACCCCTCGCCGAAGAACAACTGCTGCACCTTACATCCCAAACACCTCATCGGATCCTGGACCTCCGAGGTAACTCAGACGCGTGGGGGCCTCGCCGCATCCACCGTCGCACACCACTCCTCCCAGACTAATGATTTCTTAATACGGAGATAATAATGTGGGAGGGAGGGAGGGAGGGAGAGAGAGAGAGAGGGAGAGAGAGAGGGGGAGGGAGGGAGAGGGAGAGAGAGAGAGAGAGAGAGAGAGAGAGGAACTTGTACAAGAGTTTCATGTCAACATGCTTGAGTATCCCAAAATATAAGCGGAAATTCATAATCCCTCAACCGAAATGTCTTAGAGCCTCGGTCAAGTTGTTTATGAGCTCAGTTGTTGTCGAAACCCCTTCTGATCCGATCTACATAGAATAGAAGTTAGTCAAACTTTTGAACCTTAAAAACTAAGGCTTCAAACATAATACGTAAATGCTTAAATATTATCCATAAAACTACCAAAGCTCGTTAAAATAAACATAAACTTCTATAGTTTTCACAGGCGCACAACAACTTTGATTACATAGCTCAGAAGTCAGAACATAAGTTGGATCAAGCATATTGTAGGAGAATCAAGGACAAGAAGCCTTGCATTTGCTGTGATGGTGATACTGAGTCATGAATCCGTGAACGGAACGACGCCGCTGTTAATGATGGAAAGGCCATGGTTCTCAACCTCTGAGTAGACCATCACCACTACTCCTTTCGTCTTCTTGCAGCTGATTTTCAGCAGAACTGTGTCGCCATGGATGCTACCCTCAACGGTTGGGACGTATCCGCTGATAGCACAAGATTGAGCGCTTTTGTTTGTCCATGCGACATCTTTGTCACTTGTTATGCGGCACTTGCTCTCGAAGACGGTGGGTTCGGATGTTCTCGTCACGGTTTGCTCTTTCAAGGCCTTCGCCTTCGCCTCAAGCTGCTTCACGTACTTGATGGTGCTCCCTAGGATAGTTATCTTGTCTGTCTGAAAACATGGCAAATGTTCAGTATTCGTCGGCCAAGTAATTATATCCAGTACGACATTATCTAAATATAATTATCCAGTTGCTTCCCTCTAACATTAGTGATCAATGGCCTAGCACTATGCCAAACTGCTCAATTGGCCAGCTTGGCTCGTTAGGTGTTCAGAGCCTACAAGGATTTCGTTTGATTGTGTTAGACTAAACTAGTTTGATACGAGTAGTATCTCTGTTGTGCTGGTGAGGACTTCGCGCCTCCGTACCGTGCGGCCCACGCCGTCCCCTGCCGGCCATGTCCACCGGACACGCGCAGGCTGCAACACGGCAAGCACGTCGCGCGACAAGGCACACGGCCGACGCACACGTGCGCAACTCCCCATTCACACAAATCGGCCGAGTTCGCCATTGATCTAAGCCTTACACAAACCAGGCTTAGATCAATAAAGTAGCCCATCACAGAATAGACTAAGACTGTCCGGATCAACATGTTCGTTAGTTACCAAGCCCGGTCCATGCTGTCTGGTCTCAAGGGCGTAAATCAACGGTATGTCTCTTTTATGCAAGTCATCTAAGTTTACTATGGTTCGAAATTCTCGCTGCGTAAATCCGCGAGTTTCAGCCAGAATCATGGTACCTTGGGGAGGTCGGGGATGATGGTGGCAAGCGCCACAAACTGCTGCTGCATCTTCTCGCGCCGCCTGCGCTCGGCGATGACGTGCTCCTGCGTGTTCAGGTGCGCCCGGCTCCGCCTCTCCGACGACTGCTGATAATGCGCTGCTTCCGGCAAGTCTCCTGCCGCCGAGAAGCTCAGCGTTCTTGGCGGCTACCCGCCGAAGGAGAGGATGCTCGACGACGACGACGACGGCTGCCCTGGCAATGCCCCGAAGTTGGGGAAACTGGAGCTTTGAGACGGATGGAACGGGTTAGGCGGCGGCGGCGGCGCCATTGCTGGTGGCGATGTGTAGTACTGCTGCTGCAACTCAGGGAGAGGAGGGGCGAATATTCGAGGCTGCTCTTCTTGCTGGTACACGTATGCTGCTAACTCGTCCACAGCTTCCTGAAATATATGGCCACCATCACAAGAAATAAGTTAGACGATGGCCAAGGAAAGGAAGCATGCATCAAACCAAGTTTTTAGAGCTCAAGTGTTGCAGGTCTTACCTCCTGCTGTGGATGCCATTGGTTTCGTTGATCCATCACCTCTCGAGCCAGTAAAATCTCTGAAGAACAAGATAAGGATCGGTAAAAATGCAACCGTGACATCAAAACCATGGCAAGGACATACCTGGTAGCTAGTTTTTCTTCCCTTCTCCGGTGTATTTCTAGATTCCTCGCGTTCTTCTTATATACAGGCCTGCTAGTGGGCATGAACTTTTGGGGCCTTGCTGTCCTAAACCCAAACAAAGGGCGTTCACGTGTGCTTGCATTTGCAGATAAGGCCTTCACTAGTAAAGAGCTAGCAAATATATATATAGCAAGATTGGATGATTCGATCGCACACGCGTTCCTTTTTGTTTTTGCAAAAAATGCATCATCAACGCCTCTCTTTCTTTTTTTTTTTTTTTTTTTTTTTTTTGCGAGGAACATAATCAACGCCTCTAATTGTCGCTTTGGTCTGCTTTTGTGCTGACAATTGCATATCACCTCTCTGATCCTGGAAGATCTCGTATTATCTTCTTTTGCTAAAAAATTGTAATCTTTGGCAAGTTTAAACAATAATTTGCGCATATCTCAACAAAGTCTGTCTTAAGATTCAGTAGGTTGGACGAAAGTGGCACTATTTTGTATCAAGAAGACTGTTTCCTTCCAAAGTGTCGTCGTTTCAACGTATAGCTAGCACGCAATTCTTTCATGAGGAAGTACCTTTGTTGAACCAATATATGAAGCTACACTATACAGTAGGTAGCTGTAATGGGGACAGTTTTGTAAGGATGTGCGTACACCTAATGCTGGAAAGCAAGTACTCCATACTATATTTTTGTCAACTTTATATAGTTCAAATTAGACTATTTTAAGAGGTCCATGTGATATTGCTGTGGAACTGTTTAGAGAAACCTACAAGCTTTATACTGAAGCAAAATAGAAGGAGGGGATTCAAATAAAAGTACGCATACCAGACAGCCGTTCCCGGCCATCTGGCTCCGAAGTCCGGATCTGAATATGCATAGTAATCTAAAGAAAATCTTAATAAAAGCATAAGAGAAGACAAGAAAGACACCACGGTTTTGTCTTGACCTCATCAATCAGGTTATGCAATGTCATTGCATCGTTTTAGGTGCAACTTGAAAAATATGGCTGTATGCAGGCGCTATCTTCTCGGGTCGGCAAAAAGAGGACATCTTTAACTAAACATATAATTACTTTGTCTTCGTTATAATAACCTCCTGTCATACTTACACAAATATGGCTGTATGCACACATGCATGTTCAAAAGCCAACAAATCTGATCCAGGAGCTACTCCGTTCCCCGGTCGGCAAAAAGGACATCTTTAACTAATCATAAATTACTTTGTATTTGTTAGAGTAATAATGTTCCAGGCATCATACTTTCACAAAGGATGCTCTTTACATTCATTTGTCATTTCGATCTTGACACCTATAATTCCGTTCATAAGTACATCATCTTCATCTTCAAGCAACTCATCACCATACTGCAACTACACAGTCACGTGGTATTTAGGCACAGCATGGTCAAGCTCCTCCCTTCTTTGCTTAACCTTTTAAAAAGGAAAATTGAGGCTTCGTGGCACCGTTCCCGAGCAGGATTGGTTAAAATTGTTGCCAGCAACAACTACGAGCCTGCACCAGAAAACTGAAGCACAATTTTGGTTGTTTCCTGTATCTGTAAACTGCTTATCTCCCAACATCACATGGGTGGCTCACTACTTGTCCGTTGGCTACTTGCATTGTGTGCAGGTGAGCATGGCCAACTTGATCAGTTAAAACTGCAACCTGGGACTTGGTGTTTCTGTAGTTTGAACTTTTATTTTGCTTTGCTTGTTGCCATATTCATGCTTAGCGACATATATATACTCTACTATATAATTTGTAGGTGCAAGCAACACCATGCCAGCATCATCGATAAATTACTCAACTTGGTATCATTTTAAAGTACATCACTCACATGCATGCCGAGGATAATAAGTTATTATAATCTTTGGGAAGGTGTTCGTTCGTGTTGGAGAGTCATGCTTGCATCAACTTGAGGTATAGTGCTACTACAAACAGCTGCAAACTAGCTAGTGGCGGGAATATCCTGTACATATTGGTACCAGATCGTATCTGAAAAAAATATCAAGTTCAACTAAACCAAAGACTTTATGGGAACGAATAACCTTGGAAGTTGTCAAGGTGTTATATCATCGAATCTTGAAGAGGCTACCGTGAACACAAAAGATAAGACTTGTGACATAGACAATTATCGCAAAGCAGAGGGGAGGGCTTCTCCTTGCAAATCTTTTAAACCATGCTTACAACAACTTGGTCTAGCTAGTGGAGCATCTGTGCCGCATGGCAGAAGTCTTTTTTGTCTATGATATGATATCCTATTGTTTGCTGGTTTCAAGTGGTTACGACTTACTATAAACTGTAGCAATTGTCATGCATGCAACCAAAAAGTTTGGAAAACATGAACTTTTGCTACAGGTCCGATCCGACCGTCCGACTGAGGCAATCATGTGGCACAGAAGTGGTTCATTAGCCAAATCACCTGCTAATCAGCCGTAAATCATGTATGGTCGTACCACAGTCGGACATCCGGGTCGGCTCTGAAGCATTTTAATTTTCAGGAGACATCCATCTGGGACGTCTCTCCATATGAGCGGAGCACATACAGGAGGAGTACGGAACACCACTGGAGCAGCGGCAACAGAGAGCGATCTGTTTGTGTGTCCTCCCGGCGTCGTGCCTTGCCTGCAAAACGGACGCGGATGCATTTGTGCGCCTGGTGAGGCAGTGCAAAGTAGCGTCGCGTTAGAGCCCGCTCGTGCGTGCATTGCAGTCTGATCGAACAGTCGTTCGTGCCACCCCGCGTCTACCCGCCACCCCTGTGCGTCCTCCCTCGCTAACTCGTTGGCTCTGAGTCTCTGACAGTCCCGCCCGCCGCTACCCGGCGGCGACATCGCTCCGGGCAACGCTCTCGCCGTCTTGCCGCTCCACCTCTGAATTCACTTATGTTGAATCATAAGTGAATTGTTCATCTCTCCCCATCAGCTTAGGCTGGTGGCTGAACTGGTTGGTGCATGCAACTTAACATGGCATCAAGCCAGAGATTTTGAGTTCAAGTCTTGATAACCGCATATTCCGCTGCGCCGCTCCTATTTACACGTTTGCGCCCACGAGAGCTATACGTGAGGGGGAGTGTTGAACCCATAAGTGAATTGCCCATCTCTCTCCATCAGCTTAGACTGGTGGGTGAACTGGTTGGTGCATGCAACTCAACATTCGGTGGAAGAGGTGGAGATTTTGGGATAAAAATCCACGGGCACTAAAGGACTCTCTTATCCATGCCGCCGGGCGCCGGCGAGCTCGCACAGGAAGAAGGGAGGTAGAAGACGAACAGTGCGTCCGCGAGGCGAGGCGCCGGAGCGGGCTACGTGACTTCTGGGCTGGAACGCTACAAGGCCTGCGCTCCTAAAATGGAATTTTTTTTATTTTTAATTGAATTTTTTATTATATTTTTATTAATAACCGCACGTTTTCAAAATTTGCAAAACTAGCCACCTAGTCGCCCGAGGTACGGGCGATTTACTCCTGTCGCTCAGTGAAAAGGCGATAAAGTGGCAGAGCTGCCTGGGTGGGGCCCAGTCAGTCGCCCATCCGAAGGGCGACAGACAAAAAAATCTCCCGCCCGTTGGGCGACAAGGGCGAGGCGCGGCGTTGTGGGGCCCAGTCGCCCGACAACGGGGCGACAACGGTTCAAATAACCCGCTGAGAGGGCGACAAGAGCGACGCGCGGCTTTGTGGGGCCCAGTCGCCCGACGAACGGGCGACAACCTCTCAAATAACCCGCTCAACGGGAGACAAGGCGCGGGGACGCGTGGGTGGTGGGCCCAGTCGCCCAACGGTCGGGCGACAGGATCCGAGCCCTATAAACGGGCGAATTTCGGCCTAAATTGCACAAAAATTCGGAAAAAAACAAAAGAGAGAGGGAGGGGAGAAGAGAAGAGAAGAGAGGGGGAGGTGGTTGCGGCGTGCTGCTTGACGTGTCGCCATTTCGGTAAGTTTTTCGACAGCAGTTAGAAATGTAGTTTTAGATGTACTATTCTATTTTAGAAATAGTGTAATTTTAGTAGAAGTAATATCTTGTAAGCTAGATCTAGATTTACTAGTATGTAAATAAATAATGTAACATACTATAGTTGTATTCATATTTAAATACGACTGTTGTAGTTATAGATTTACTAGTATTTAAATAAAAAGTTTTTGTGATTATGTAAATAAATATTTAGATATAATAGAAATGTTATTTTTATATAGTTGGAGATTATGTAGCATTTAAATAAATAGTTCAGATATAATAGAAACAATTGTCATATAATACTATGTAAGATAGTTATAATATTTTTAAAAAATTAGTAGTTAATAGATATAGATGTATTATAAGGCTGTAAGCAATTTCAATTAAAAAATATAGTTAATTTGAATCTCGGTGGTTGACAGGTATGTCAGATAAGATAGTGTTCTAAATTTTTTATGGAGAAGGGGATATTGTTCATGGGGTAGAGGGGGTTGATCTGTCAGGGTTTCCATCAGTTTATAGAGGAATCACAAGGCCAAATGAGAGGACAATTACTGGTGTGCACAATTGATTGATGCGGCTGTTTCAGCTTGATACAGACCAACACGGACTGAACCTGATGGGTATGGTCAGTCGTGCACGTGAGGGATTTTACTGGGAGTTAGTGCCTTTGAATGCAACATCGACATGGAGGAAATATGTGGACAAGGCTGTAGAACGTGGGTGGCCTCTTGTCCTCCTTGCTCGGGCATATCTGAAGGAGGTGGTCGAGGTAGATGCTGTCGACGAGGTAGGTGGTGCAGACATGGCGGATGAAGAGGAAGGCGAGAAGGAAGAGGAAGGCGAGACACAAATTGAGGAGGGTGAGCAAAATCCGGCATCTGTGGAACCGACCGGTGAAGCAGACGAAGGAGAACGGATAGAATATATAGTTGAGGAAATGAGGAGGGAGGACCAGGAGCACGAGAATCTTCCTGATGTTGACTCTTCAGATGACGAGAATGAGATTCCTGTCCCAGCTGAGTGGAATAATCAAAATTTTGCAAATTTGACTATCAATGAAGGGTACTCTGTCCCATAGGAGTACCACGAGAATGAAGTGACAGAGGGAGCTCTGTACAAAGACAAAGATGATGTGATGACTGCTATGAAGTACTGGTCTCTGTCGGTGAAGAGGTCCTTTGTAGTTGTCAAGTCAAGCAGGAAATTGTATGACGTTAAGTGCGTGTTCACACAATGTCCGTTCAGGGTGCATGCGTACGAGCAAAAGTGGAGTCTGCTATGGAAATGCTCTATAGTGAAGGACCATACATGTCAGTTGGAAGAACTGGAGAAGTGCAATACAGCTCTGACCTCCAAATTTATTGCTGATTACATGTATCCTAGAATTGTGGATAACATAAAGTATGAGATAAAATCTATAATCAACACTATAGAGGAGGATTTTAAGTACACCATAAGCTACTCAAAGGCTTGGAAAGCGAAGCAGAAGGTGATAGAGAAGAGATTTGGTTCATATGAAGCTTCTTATGAGAACCTGCCACAGTTGTTAGAAACCATCAGGCAGAGAAATGTTGGTACGTATTACGATATCATGGATTTGCCAAATCAAAAAGAGCCTGGGAAATTGATCCTTCACCGTGCATTCTTTGCATTGGGTCAATGCATCATGGCATTTCGTCATTGGAGGCCAATTCTTTGCATGGACGGTACCTTCCTCACAGGAAAGTATAAAGGGCAGATTTTGACTGCCATTGGAGTCGATGGGAACAATCAAGTTGTACCATTGGCATTTGCCTTTGTGGAGAGTGAGAACACAGATAGCTGGTATTGGTTTTTGGAGCGTGTAAAGCTGGCAGTGGTTCAAGGAAGACCTAATGTTTGTGTCATACACGACCGACATCCAGGTTTGCTGAAGGCGATATTGGATATGCAACATGGTTCCGTTGAGCGTGGTGTTCCAGCTCGTTGGCCTGACATACAATCCAGGTAGTGCATGAGACACGTACCCGACCCATAGGAACCAGTCCTCGTCGCTGGCGGTACGATCCTTACTAACTTATTTCTTTGCAATCATTTTCTGTTATGCCAATACTCATTTTAAACTCGATATCCTCTTAATAGATTGATCTAGCACAGTGGATCGCCGTGGAGTCGGGATCAGTTCTACAGCGCATGAGGCAGGGCATTCAGCTTACCGGACAGGAGATCTCCCTTACGATGAAGAGGATCTATGACACCGCCACAGACATCGTCAATCTCAACTCTTGCACTTCCTGTTGCCGGCATACCGATGCCGTCCCGCACCCTTCTCAGTCAGCACCTAGGGCGGAGCGACCTATGTTTCAGCATCCGACCTACACTCCTAGGATTGTAGCACCACCTCCTCCTCCTCCTCCTCCGGTGTCCACAACAAGTCAAACCCTATATTATTTCGTTCAAATGATTATTTCTACAAAACAATCATGTTTTCCTTACTCACATGTATCATTCATTATGAGCAGGTACAAACTATAGTGGTTGGCGACCAACTGGCGACGTTGCAGCCTCGTCTTCGCAGGTGCCACGCATGGCTCCAGGTAAGGTCTACTACTAAGTTCTCCTCATAGTATAAATTATTGTTAACTTTTGCATAACAATTTTCTTCTTATAGGGTATGAGATGGATGACTACGACTACGACGACGAGGAGGTCTCCGGACACTCCGAGCGTTATGGCCGACGATCTCCGACGCCTTTCGACCTGGACGCGTACATGGCTGAGGGGCAGCAGGACACATTTCGTCCTTCGCAGTTAGGTGACGCACCACCAATGACACAGTCTTCGCAGCAGTACTACGACACACCAGCGCCTGCTCGAGGTCGACCCACACGTCAGGTGGTTCCTCCTGCGCCGTTGACGTACTCAGCCGGTCACGTGAGAGCGGGTCGCAAGACACCTAAGCCTGGCACTGTTAGGGGTGTGCCCCCTAAGCGTGGCAGGCATTAGCTATCTCTTGTATCATTTTTGTGTGACATGGTTTTTATTTTGTATGATATGTACTAATGCATGATGTTTTATTACTTTCCATGTTTGCTATTTTATTAAGTTATGCCACTACAATTGAAAAAAAAATTATGGAACAAAAAATCTGCGCCGGAAAAAAAATTAGCCCAAAAAAACACCTTGTCGCCCTTCCTGTGGGCGACTGACTCCTTGTCGCCCCTTGGTTGGGCGACTGGATGCTTGTCGCCCATCCAATGGGCGACTGACCGTGTCGCCCCTTGGGCGGGCGACTAAAGGCAAAGCCCGTTCAGTGGGCGACTGGTTCTATCGCGCTTTGGACAAGCGACTTGTATTTGCTATCGCCCAGTAGAAAGGCGACAAGGGCTAATCGCCCAAACCTCGGGCGACTAGGTGGCTAGTTTTACAAATTTTGAAAACGTGCGGTTATTAATAAAAATATAATAAAAAATTCGATTAAAAATAAAAAAAAATCCCTAAAATGAGGTTCAGCCGGTAGTACATGCTTCGGCGGCGCGCGCGTCTTGCCTCAGGAGAAAGGAAGGATCCGTGGGCCGTGCCACGGCTATTCTTGTTGGCGCTCCAAAGCTGTTTTGGGCTGGCCTCAGTTGCCCAGACGAGGTTCTAGCTCCAGAACAAAACGTCCCGCGCTCACAGCGCACGTTCATTTTCAGCGTGCTGTTTGTTATCCGGTGCAGCAGCACATATGACGTTACGAAAAAAATATATATATCGAAGTTAGCGTCACGCCGTTCTCATTCTTTTATCTCCCCGTTCCCGGGGCGCGGCGAGCCGCACCTAGGCACAAAACAACCAATAACGTGCACAGCGAAGACAGGGCTCTGCAGGCACCGGGCTTGTAATTCACGGCACGTGGGGTGTTCCTACCGTGTGAACAAAATATATTTTTTTTCGAGCAATCAGTGTGACCAGGTGATCGATGTGCACCTACGTTTCTAACGCGACGAGAGCTGAGACGAGTTCTTTTCAAATCTTCAAAGGGAAAAAATAACGCAACGAGAGCGCAGATATCTGGAACCCAACAACAGTACGGTGCAAGTTGATGCGCGTGTTTCCACGTGAAACCCACCGCGATGGCCATAGCGTTGTTTACAGTGTCGAGAGGTTTGTCGTCACGCGCCATCCCCTCACTTTGTGGCTTCTTCTCCCTTTTACTACTCCCAAAAGAAGAAAGTGATGAGGGAGGGACAGGTGAACGGACGAGACCAGCGACCCATGTTAATTGCTCTGACGAAACACGCTTGACCGCATCCTTATCCGACCAGCTTTAATCTTACGCACAGGGAGGGCAAAGGGCGGCTCGTCGCTCGCTCCGCGGGAGATATTTATCCGAGCTGGAGTCGTTCGTCGTCGTCCGCTCCTCCGCCAGCCGCAGGCCATGCAGTCTCGGGCGGCGCGTCCGGCCGAGTTCACCGCACCGCGCGGTCCCGGCGTGCGCGGCTGCTGCTGCCGTGACAAGAGGGGGAATTCGTGGACCAGAATGCGCGGCCGTCGCGGTCGGGCCCGCGGAAGGTAATTGCTTTTGGATAGGTACGGGGGAGGACGACCCACGCGTCCCGCTGGCCGTCCACGTCGCGCGCCTGCCAGGTCCACCTCACCCTCCCTTTGCTTTCCTAATATGGAAATTTACTACGTTTACCTCTGCAGCAGCCGAGCCGCCGACCATGCCTAAAGTCACAAACTAGTACACGTACACTGCAAGTCCGCCGCCTTACTCGATACGAGTAGTGAACAAACTAGTGAAGCTTAATTAGGAGACTCTCCCTCACAAAAAGTACTACAAGCAAATAGTTCTACACAAGGAGTTTACGAGTACAAATTAGAGCCTGATTAGTTGCGACCAACTTTGCCATAAAAAACACCTCTATGGGGCAAAAAAAAAATGACAGACCAAAAACTTATGGTAATCATTGATAAAGTTGTTCCTATACAAGCTGATCAGATAGCTAAGGGCGTCTTTGGTAGGTTTCCTATGTGGCCAGGCGGGTCCCATGAGGCCGCCGTCCCTCTCATCCCAACCCGCTCGCACAGACAGACGCCTCGCCCGCCCCCTCTGTTCCTCTCCTCCACGCCCATCATCACCGACGTGTGACGAAGAGGCTGGCCTATCTAGGGTTCCGGCGGCAAGGCATCGCATCGGAGGGAGGCGTGATGGCGCGGCGCGGGCGCGTGGAGCTGCGGCGGATCGAGGACAAGGCGAGCCGCCAGGTGCGCTTCTCCAAGCGCCGCGCGGGGCTGTTCAAGAAGGCGTTCGAGCTCGCGCTGCTCTGCGACGCCGAGGTCGCGCTGCTCGTCTTCTCCCCCGCCGGCAAGCTCTACGAGTACTCCTCCACCAGGTACGCACCCCCCTCCCTCCCGTACCCTTCGAATTGCTTGCTCATCGAAGCAGGGGAATAGCCCCCGCCCAATCTAGAAGCAGAGTAGGTTGCCCAGCCCGCCGCCGCGCGATCTCGATTCGCTCCGATCCCATTTCGAAACGCGCCGCGCGTGCACGCCATGTGCTCGAGACTATCCCCAAGCACAGGGGATGTCGGTACCACCTTGCATGACCCTGTTTAAGATCCCGGTGCTGCCTGCTACTGCCACCCTCGGCGCCGCCACCTGTTCCTCGAGCTTTTCCCGGACCTTTTCCTGCTCTCGAGCGTCCTGTTCCCTGCTCCCCTGGCTCTCCCATGGCGCGGAGCGGCTGTTTCACCCTCGCCTTCAGCAGCACGCGCTTGAATACCTGGGACGTCGCGGACCGATGGAAGCTCGCCTGTGCGAGATTGGCGCCACGCAAGCACTGACGTACATGCCGCCCATCTTGCGGTTTGCACCCCAGTCTCGTTGACTCGATTTTGCTTTCATCGCCCTTTTCTTCAACTTTTGATGCTAGAGGAATTTTACTGTTCCTCTATTTTAGTTTACAAAACTGCTTAAAGGTACTCGATAGACTAGTCTCCATGCCGATATGTCCTTTTTTAAGTAGCATCAGATAGTACGATCAACTATTGAATTCGTAGCCGTTAGATATCACCAACAGATAGGACAGTACTCTTTAGAACCTCTTGTACAAACTTAGGAATTTACTCAAGCTCCGGGGGTTTATTTGTCATTTTCATTTTGTGTCTCTTTAGGTCCACCTTGAAATGCAGGAGGAACCATATAAAAAATTTAAAGGAAACAGTTCCATTTTGACAAAAGATAGGACACTACTATTTAGAAACTCTTGTACAAACTTAGGAATTTACTCAAGCTCTGGGGGTTTATTTGTCATTTTCATTTTGTGTCTCCTTAGGTCCACCTTGAAATGCGGGATTGTGATAGGAAGCATATAAAAATTTCGCAGGAAACAGTTCCATTTTGACAAAAGATTGTAGGATTGGAAAAAAATTCTGACAATTCATTCAAATGCCCCCTTATGTATGAAATTTACTCATGAAGTTATTTTATACTATCACACTTGGACTTTGGAAATGAAAATTTAAACTCCCCTTATAATGGGAATGGCTTCCTATAAATGGTTATATATATGTATATTTTTATTTTGGTGATATGGCTAGTAGAAGTATTTTTGTAGGTTCTGTAGCTGAGGTAACGGATAACTCTTGTCGTAATTCAATCTAAATCTATTTTTTTAAGAATGTGAACAGGAGTTTTAGATATCTTAATAATCCACTTACGTGTAGATGTGGGCTAGAATACATGATTAGCAAAATTCATTGAATATGGATTACCCTATGATAAAATGCCGGTTATTGTAAGATTATCTAACAATTTAGTCGGTTCATGTATCACGTAGTTCAAGAGCCCATGAATGTTGTACAACACAGATTAGTTTAGGGCATGTTTAGATCCCTCTCGTTTTGAAGAAACAAGCTTTTAAAAGTCAAAAGTGATCCAAACAAAACAATTTTTAGTCTAGTTTCTCAAAACCATCAAACAATTTTTACGAAACCAAGAACATAGGCTGACCCAACTAAAATCAGCTTTTGGATGGCAAGCAAGTTGTTAACAACCCAAAGCTAGAAACTAGTTTTTTTTGTTTTGTTTTAGGAATCAGCTTTTGGATGGCAAGCAAGTTGTTAACAACCCAAAAGCAAGAAACTAGCTTGTTTTTAGAAATCAGCTTTTGAAAACCACGCCTCAGGACTACTCACTCTAAGTTTATTTGTCACTTTCATTCTGTTTTTATAAAATAATTGACATTCTCACCTTTCAGTGTACATTTCTTTCTTTTCAATACAACTCTATGTCCTCGTTTTCTGTGCATTAACCTCGGCCACCTCTCCTTAATTTCTGTTCCAAGACATAAAACGTCTTAAACTGTGACATAGGGAGTGGTTTCTTAGAAACTAAAACTATTACAATCACCCTCTTAGAATTATACACATGAAAGTTATTTGATGCTTCTGACTCAAACACGTGCTATTTCTAACATCCATATGTTACGCGCGATGCTAAAATTCAACAAAAAGGTTTGGATTAGGATATAGGGAATGGTTGTTTCAATTTTTTACTATTTTTTTCTATTTAAGTAGATTCCAAAACATATCATAGGACACTAGGGTAACATGGGAAGGATTCATTGGCTTTTTTTTTTCACTGCTCATTAAAGTTTTAGGTTAGACGGTCCTTTTGATTCCTAATATTATCATTTAGACTTTGGTAAAAAAAAGTTACTAAAATGATGTGTAAAATAATTATTCCACCTTGTACAATTGACATGATGTGTTTATAAGTCATGTATAAGCCATTTCAAAAACCCATGCAAAGAAAATTAGGTATGTCGTCATAGAAGCGATGCAATTAATAAGGCTAGCAAAAACAATTCAAAAGCATAGAATGATTTGTTGAACAAAGAGACTCTGACTTAATGGTCAAGTGTGGTAACTAAACATACTAAACATAAGAAAAATCTTATTATTCAACAATTAGTTTGTTATAATTATGGCGCATCTCTCGCTTGTGGTTTTAGGTTGGTCACGTCACAAAGGGTCATTTTTAGCTTCTTCACGTTTGAAAATTTTGGTTGTTGTCTGTGAGACAATAGGAAGACAAGAGTATTGCCAACTTTGTTATCAAAATATGTGAGTACATTACATTTTGAAATATTGCACAAAGAAGCGTTGTCACATTATCTATCCATATGAATAAAAATATGTTTTTGTTAAAAATTACCTTTGTTCATCGTAAAACATTATATAAAAAACATAAATGGAAAATGTAGCAATACATCAACCAACAACAATAACAACAACATAGCTTTTTGTCTCAACCAAGTTGGGTAGGCTAGCGATTAAACTCACAACAAAGAGAGAAGAGGTACACAAAGACACAAGACAAAATGTAGAATCAGGGGTAAACCAAAAAAAAGGGAAAAAAATCATGCACGTTGATTGCTAATCTTCAAGAGCTCCTTGTTGGGGATTCATTACCATCGTGGTAATGAATGACCCAAACACACGCGGAACAATGAAATGTGATGGAAGACTACACCAGAACACATAGAACACATAGATGACGGCTCACAAAGTAACAGTGAATCAGAAACCGTCGCATCACAGGGTGCCCGTGGACGAGTATTTATAGGGGAGTCGAGGGGACGCTTGAACATGCCTGAAATGCCCCTCGACCGCCATTACAATTGAATACAAGCAAGTGTACAAAAATGTCCAGAGGGCAATAATGTCATTTCCTGGCAAAGAGATGTAACCCTAACTCTTGGAACTCGAGGCTTCGCCTTTTAATCCATCGCCTTTTAGGAGCCGGCCGCGCTTGCACGGGTGACGGTTGCGTGAAATAGCGACGCTTATGGAGATCCTCGTCGTTAGTTGGTCCCGATCCCCCAACACTCCTATCCATAGCTAATTATTTAGAGATATTCATTCCTTCAGGTCTTTGTTAACTGACTCATCCAAGTCAGGTCAGGTCGACCTCTACATTTCTTTATATGATCAGCTCGCTTTAGAACCTTTATATGCAGTCCACTAGACATGTTCAAATCACCTCCACCGACGATGCATAATTTCTCCTTTAATTGGTATCACCCCTACCCTGTCTTGAATATCTTTATTTTAGACTCCACCCCTTCTTGTATGCCTGCAAAACCAATGCAACATACTCATCTCTATTGCACCAACTATTGGACATGTCGCTCTTTTGTATGTTTCCAACATTAACATCGCCGAGCGAATCGCTGTCCTATAGAACTTACCTTTTAGGTTTTGTGGCACTCTCTTGGCATAGAGGACTCCAGAAGCTTGACGCTATTTCATCCAGCCAGCTGAAATTCTATGCCTAACATCTTTATCAACGTTGTCGTCTTCTTTTTTTTAGCATCGATCCTAATTATCAAAAAGTATCCTTATAGGCTACCATTTGCCCATCGTCCTCATGCCTATTAGCGTTGAACTCGCATCTCGTGTACTCGGTCTAGGTCCTACTAAGTCTGAACTCTTTCGAATCTAATTTTTTAACATGTTTGTGAAAAAATTTAGGTTGTAATATATTTCATGCAGTAAGATAAAAAATAATAGTATTCTTCCATTCTGCAATGTCCTAGAGAGGAAAACCACAACATCGCCATTGTGTAGGCGGTAAAATTGATTTTTGTGATGTTAGCCAAAACCGTGCACAAGTGGTGTGCGATTTTAAAAAAAAAAATTCATGGATATGTGTAAGCCGAATCAGAGCGTATAATAATAACAGTTAAATATTTTCGGGGAACGGTTATTCATGTTCGACAATGTAGATAATTGGCGCCATATATACCAATAAAGGCTTAAAATGAAAAATCCTCAAGACAAAATGTAAGATACATACGATTTACACCTTAAATGAACATCTTGTCAAAATCCTCCATACAAAATGCAAGATACACACGATATTTTTGCACTTCACCTTATTCATACGTTGAGGCATTGAATACGATTAGAATTATTCTGTTTTCTATAAGTTTTGTAAAAACATTTCTACAGTTGGGGAGCACATCTAGGTGTAATATGTTTGATTTGCATCTTTCTTATAAGAAAGTTAGAGAACAAAATATCGTGACACATGGGCATTTTCAAACGACATATTATAATTTTTGTGATCCATATCACAATAGTATCTTAATATGCTCTCTCCTTCATTATCTTCCCTGCAACCTCGCTCGTTTGTCTTAACATCTTTTATTTTAAATCATCCATCACATCATTTGACTTCATACCTCCTTGATTCTCAACATTGGTTGATGAAGTTAGCATGATCTTTCGAAAATTTTCTTATCAAGGAGTGCATGCGTTTATTGTAATTATGCATGGAATATTCATTCTAGATACTTATAGAAGAAATAAATAAGAAAATAAATAGTTTATAATTGAACTAGATCACTTTCTTATGGAGGAGTGCATGTGTTTTATTTTGCATTATCGCAATTTGGAATTAGATTGCCTTCTAAGAAAGCATAACAAGATCTCAAAAACAATTAACATCCAATGGCTCATCCTAGCGGCGGTTACGAGCAATTACGATTCTTATTTGTCTCCTTCCTTTGTGTCCAAGGTAGCATGCCATTGTTGTGCCCAGGTAGCATATATATCTCAAAGTGAAGCCGATGCAATACTGCTTCAATGGTCAAATCATTGCATGGATATCGTGTATTGATTAGTGCGTCATTAGTTAGACGCTTTAGAGACATTTTATATTCATTATGATGCATTACTCATGTTTTTATGATACTCTACTCTAAGTATGCTATCCTATTTTTATTACTTTATTTTGATGCTTTGTAATTTTTCTAAAATGGGTATTATTGTTTAACTTGATAGTTGATGATGTGCATTTTTGTCTGACATTTGTCAAAAGACACAATTAGGAGGTTCCACATGCATGTCGCCTTCATATTACATGGGCATAGCCAAGGACTTGATCATTTAGGCTATTGGACAAACATGGATATGATGCATTGATGAGACTTTATGAGCAAAATACGTCATGTGATGGTCACCGAGCGGATGATAGAGATTACTATTTTAATTATATGGATATTATGTCCCATGTATATCTTTCTAAAGATAATTTTTTGAGGTGTATAAACTCTAATTTTGCTGCATTTACTATGTTGGTTCTCTGCATTTGTAATATAAACATACAAACATATGTAAATGAAAATCACTTTACTTTATGGGAAAGTAAGACATCATATCTTATGTTCAAAAGTCTTTTTGAAAAATGGTTTGACATGTTAATGCTATAACTCTTGCTCATAGATTTTGTTTTTTGTTAAGGCTAGCAAAAGGGATCTCTTTACATTTATTAACAAAAAAGGATGTTATAAGTATCTTGTGCTAATATTAACAACATAATCAGATCGTGTTTTAGGCACTACACAAAAGGAAAATGAAACTTGCTTGTTTGTATATTATAGTTTAGCCATTAGAAACTTCAAGAGTTTGGCTAAATATTTTTCTTTTACACTTTTGTGGTCACTATGAACTATTTATGTTGAACAAACTTTTTTAAATATGTTTAGATTAGCTATGATTTTATAAATCAGCTTTGCTTTATGATCGCAAATTTGGTGGCTAGAAAGATTCAATATTTATCACAAATGAACATAAGTTCTTATATAAATTATAGTTGATGTCAAACCTAGATGAACAATGAAACAATGATAAGTATAACGAATAGTTAGATTGAAAGTAACAAATGAGTTTTTATTGTTTTCAAAAACAAGTGAAACTGAAACAATGTTAAAAATGGTTCATTGAACTCAAAAACTCTTATGGCATTCACCTCAACTTTCTGCTCAAAACATTTTTGTAGTTATTTAGTTCTTTGACTTTAAAAACTAATACATATACTGATCATCAAACTTGTGATACAACTCTAAAAAGTAGCAAGGCTTACTTGAACATTACTTCAAAATGGTTGATAAATAAAAGTGGTTAACAATAGATGCGCTTTATGAGAGCAAATATAATTGCAGATAAATTTGTTGTTTAGTTGTCCTCTTCTATTCATGGTTCTTAGCAAAGTGATACTAAATGATTTACTTATTTATTTAGCATTTGCTTCTAGCACTTGTACTACTTATGATTGATTGCTTATTTTGTTTGACAACTCTTTCTTATTTGGGATAAATACATGCTACCAATTTTTAAGCTGAAAGAACTTAGTGTATGTTTCAATACTAGCTAGGGCATAAATTTAGGAAATTTTCAATGAAGTTATAATGGGTTTGCTCTACCTTTTATTAGCTTGATGGTTGTATTTTTACAAAAATTTCAGTGCAAAAGTGCCAAAAAAAATATAAAACTTCAAATCTGGAAAATTGTCTTCTTAAATCATGAATTTTACATATGTATGGCTTGTTTAAACATCTTCTTGTCAATTACGAGAAAACACGGTGCATAAAATTTGATGCATGACAAATATCATGTTTGTAAGTCAATTGCGAGCTTGTTCATGGCTTTAGAAGAATTAAGGACCCCACTAGTCGAGCTTTTTTCCCCAAAGGAATTAAGGACCCCACTAGTCGAGCTTTTTTCCCCAAAGGAAGGTTTTGATGAAGGTTGCTTGAAGGACTAACAAAAGCGATGACATGGCTGGTGGTGAATCACAATGGCATGGCTAGGGTAGTGATGGCGTTGAGATAGGTAGAGGAGAGGAAAGGAGAGGAGAGCATGGGTGATGCTACATATAGTTTAGAGGATGTACCTATGCCCAAATCAAAAACTAGTTATATTCTTTAGATTTTCACCAAAAATGGTTCACCAATGAGCTAGATTGATGTGTCCTTCAAGCTAGAAAACCTAGAAAAATAGCAATCGACAAGCTAACACCCCCCTCCCTGTAGTTTCATCCTACCTCTGGCTGAGTCAACATGTGAAGAGAGAGGTCATGAAGAGCTCAATGGTTAGGTGATGCAACATTAAAATGGCAAATAAGTGGCTAGCAATCTAGGGTACTATCTCCTCAATCTCGCTCTACCTCCGCCTCTGAAGGCGACGAGTTGAGGAAGATGTTGTGAGGAGCTCAACAATTAGACGATGCAATGGATTTGACGACCAGGAGACTCGAGGGATGACATATGGAATGGGAATCAATTTCTAGCCTTTCGAAGCCAAGGGCGACCAGTTGGACCATCCAGTTCACCTTTTAGTCCTACTCGACATAGGAGGAGTCACCCCTCTTCTTTGACATAGGTTAGTCACAATAACATAATTTTGCTACCAAGCAGCAAGTATCGTGAAATATGACCTTTGTAAACCAACTTTTGGATAATATAGCAATCATCGATAGCCGCGTTTTACATGGCGATGGAAAGACTAAGTTACCCCAAAACACTTGAAGTGCATGTGTTGTACTACTTTAACCATCTATTGCATTGCAATCATCATCCAATTTCAAATTCAAAAATTTTCAAAAAATGACACTTCCCTACATAGAAACCATTTTCTCTAAAACATTCACTGGAATTACAACCTTAGCATCGTGCAAGCTATTTGTTTTCCGTTGTATTTTGGCATAATGCCTTCACCACTTGCAATCATGGATCCTTTTGCTCGGTTAGTGGCTTTATCATCCTTAAGTCCTAATTGATTTCAGTGTGACTTAGCTTGCTTGTCATGGACATATTGATCCAAACACTTTTTTTAGCTCTCTTGTCTTAGATTTTTAGGTCTAAAGTTTTTACTTCTCATCAACTTGCATGTAAAGATCAAAAAATGAAAAGTCATCCAAGATTATCTAGATGTTCAGAATTTTCCTCCTAACTCCAAGAGGTCTAGGTGCAATATTTTTACCATTTGTGACATTTTGCTCCTCGTGTGGACTTCTGTCTTCAGAAGAACATGCTGAATGTTCTACAAATTTTGGTTGCTATGTTCTTGTTTTACTTCTGTAATAAAACATGGGAAGTTCACAATCATTTGTAAACTTACTTTAAAGAAAAATATATGAGCAATTGATTGTGCTAACTTTCATACATGAAAACTACAGCAAACAAATAAAGATATGCTTAAATTCGAAATGCACAAGGGCATGCTCAGTGGCGGCATTCAAAAAAATAAAATCACAGTTGAGTCATTAAAATAGCCTTCCATCGAAGTTGCTTTTGTGATCCTCAAGAAGTCATTGTAAATTGATTTTCATGAAGTTCATTATAATTAAACTGATGTCTCACTCCCATATTTTTCATTTCAGCATAGAAGGTACATATGACCGATATCAGCAGTTTGCGGGAGCAGGAAGAAATGTGAATGATGCAGATCGAAACAACGATGTAAAGATCTCAATATGACTTCTCAGATGCATAATTTTTTAAGCTTCCAGCTAGATATTGAACCTGTTGCTGACATGCTACTGTCGTGCTGCTGAATCAATGAGTTGGATGTCACTACACTTGCCAGCACTATGCTCAGCTGTTTTCACCATGCATAATGTTCTGCTTGCAATGAAGTACCCAAATGGCTGTAACCCAGTGTACAGTCTATGTACAAGACCAGAAAAGAGCTATAATATTATTGTTTTGTAAGTATAGCTGACTTAAGATTATTTCACCCAGAACCAGGCTGAGGCTTCTGATTTACAGTCAAGGCTTAGGGAGATTGCAACCTGGTAACGCTGAGCTCTCACTATATTCTCTAGGTTTTAGATTTGTCTGTCACTGCTAACATGATTATGTAACAAACATGCAGGTCCACCCAAAACAATGCTGAAGAGACAGATGCCGGTGAACTAGAGAAACTGGAGAGGCTCCTGACAAATGCTTTAAGGGATACAAAAACCAAAAAGGTACCGTTTCTGCCACCATTGCTCTTGATCTAGATAAGGCATTACTCGCAGTTGCTACCGTTTCATGATGTCCATTACAACTGGACGTGTATTCGCTGATGATATTACAACGTGATATTTTTCCTGGTCCGTTGACAAGATAATTTTATTGTCCTGCGTTGTTAATTTGCTTAAGTTTAATGAGTAAACATTAGATAAAAAGGACATAAGCATCTAGAGATAATATATATCAAGTCTATTTTGGCCAATGATAGGTAATAATAACAGAACACGTGGAGCATATTTCTTAACGTGGTAATTGTGTGTTGATTTATTTATTTCAGATGAAATGGCCGAAGAGCTGTCTTCCATGCATTTGAATTTTTAACTGGCTCAAAGCGTGGTCGATCAGCTACATGCAACCCTGACCCCTTAGATCCTCTTAGACATGTTCAGTTCTGCTCCCACCTCCGTTTTTCACAAAAATAAAGAGAGGAAAGACACTAATTATGCACAAATGTGCACTGTGAAAACTAACCTGAGCAAATTGCGGGCTTGAATGGAAGCCCCATCAGAGAGCTCAACTCTGTTGAGAATAGCACGCATAAGTTGTGTGTAGCAACTGTCCTGTGACAAATAAGATGGCTAATGTCGCGAAATCTTCTGCCTACATTCTAATTAGCTTCTATTGATGCCTTCTTTCTTTTTTGTATGATTGCGACGACAAGTGGACTCTGCACACCACTGGTAAGCTAGAGACACCAAAGGTGCTTAAGAACTGGCACCCACCAAATGTTCTGTTTGTATAACCTGGAACCTGAAATGACAGCTAAGGAAACGTTCGTCAGATTAGAGATTCAGTCACGCACAAAAAAGGATATTACTCTGAATCGTTCATTGTAACTCTTGAAGGTACTGAGCCCCACCTGATATGTTAGTTTAAACTTTTCTTTGATGTTGAAATGCAGATGCTGGCTAAAAACAGTAGTTGCTGTCCTGGTGCAAGCACAAGTAAGCAGAACAGCAATGGATCAAGCTCTAAGAGACAGGAGTAAGGAATGGCTTGAGCACAGAGCAAGGCGCCCTGACTTCTGTGTAACAGGCGAACGAAAGTGGGCGTGAATCAATTGACACACTATTATTGGGCAGCTAAGCTTTGTCAAGGACACTGCTGACAAGGTGTTGCGGGGAAGGAAAGATCAATAACAGGACACGAAAATGGTGCGGGTCCTTGCTGAACCTGGCTTTTGCTATGTTATTGTAACTTGTTTTTTCCCCCCTCCTAGGACTTCTTGTTGATTGCTCTTCAAACTGATTGTGAGCTTGTCAGAGTCAGACGGTGATATTTGTGTTTCGGTATGACAATCTGCAGTGACCCTCCAGGAACTGTGGTTCCTTCCATTCTCCTCTTATATGCACTGTGATATGCAGCGGTTTAATGGCAGAAGCTGGTGCTGTGGTCAAGGTGCTTGGGATCTTTCTGTGCAGGAGCTATCACGTTCAGCAGAGACGGCATGTACGATTTGTTCCACTGCAAATAAGGGTGGTATGGTATTGTTAGATTTTGTGAAATGCTGCTTTGAAAACTTGATTGAAACTGTGTATCAGCTACTTGGGTGTATGATGCATGAGATGTTAAAATCCTGCTGTTGTTAGTGTGTTCGATTTCTGGTGGCGTGCCTGTATGCATCAGGTCTGGCTGCTGGGCCGGGCCAAATTGGTGCTGGTATTATACCCAGCATCTAGACTAGGTTCTCTGTTACTTATCTCAATGTGTGTTTTTTTTTTTAATTTAAATTTAACGGAAAGGTGTTGTCAATGTCAGTAGGTTACCATGTTTTCATGATCGCAGGTGTCTGTTCTGCTGATTACATCTCGTCGGGGCGCCTGAGAAGTTCAGTTCAGCTGGGTGGGCGTACGTGCTGATGGCCCATTATCAGAACCGTGGAATCTGTCACTGCTCGCCAAGGTGATGGACTCTGCAATTTGAGAAGGGAAATTGTAAGCACAGGTATGAACCGAACGCATTTTTGGAGAGAGAGAGAGAGAGAGAGAGACGAGGGATAGTGACGGACCTGAGAATAGCCACCCGACCCGGCTTTGGTTGAAGGAATGGGGATAGCCAAATGCTGATAAACCTCCTGATGACCTGATCTACAAGACAGCAAACGCGATGGGGGGAGAGGATGGCGAAAACCGAACGAGAGAAACAACGGGGAGTAGTCGAAGGCAGCCATACCTGCGGAGGAATCGAAAATCCAGGTCGGAACCCCACCCACACAGAGAAGCGCAGGCGCAGCATTCCACAGAGTCGCTCTCATCGCCCCATATGTCTCTCGGCGAGCGGCACAAGTGGTGGTGCCAAAGGCGGACCAAGCGTCCGGCGCGGCGCTCAACTGCCGGTGTGTATATATACCCAGGAGTGTAGGGCGGTGAGGCGGTGGCAGCGCGAGATTGGAGGAGCGCCACACGATGAAGCCCGTGTCCGCGTCGTCGCACGACACATCATCCACCTCCCACCGCCGCTCTTGGTCTGTCTCTCGGCAGTCGGCACGCGAAAAAAAGGATGGATCCCCTCCGCGAGCCGGGGGCGACGCCGGCGTGTCCGCCCGCTATTGGGCGCAGGTCCTTTCTCTCTGACGCACAAGTGCCCGCGCCCGACGGGTGGCGCCTGTCCGCGGGGACACGTTGAGCGGCGACGCGCGCGCGTCGCGGGCGCGGAGCGGCGAAACTACTAGGTGCAATTTTGCTCACCCATGTGTGGTGCAATAACCCAACTGTTCCTACAAAGTCATCGGCGCGGGCGGGGGTGTTAACCCTTGGGGAGTACGAGGAGTCGAGGGCATGGAGATCGGTGGAAGCATTGAACTGCTGTTGAGAAGTTTCGCGATCCTCGTTTGACCGCGAAGTTCGTAGCGTCAATCGCACACCTGTGACCGTAACGTGGCCCCGTCCATACAGTATTTTGGTGGCAAGTAAAAATTTTCAGTTGTTTCTACCAAATAATCGCTTAGTATATGGAGCCAACGGAGGTTCATCACATATTTTGGTTGTGGTATTTTATTACTGTAAAATCATTTTTCTTTTCATTTTAGAGGAGGAGGGGGGGGGGGGGGGGGGGGGGGGGGGGAAGACCCTCTTACATGTCAACAAACTATACCGAACACAAGTCAAATCTTTCGGTTGAAAACAATATTGAAAGCGTTAAACATCTTAGGACTCAAGACTGATTGAGAATCATTTTGCATAGGGCGAGCAAACATGGTGGTACTCGAGTCCGAACTCTCCAATGTGCCTTCTTCAAATACTCCTTCTGTTTCATAATATAAGTAGTCCTAGCATTCAATTTTTTTGTCAAAATATATGTAGTTTTCACTTCCCAATGCATTTGTCTTCTCTTATTCCCACTTCTCAATGCATCGTTTCTTGTGTCTATCTCTATCTCTCTCTTCCTTCACTCCTCATTGTTTCCTGTGCCCATCACTTTTTCACATCTTCTTAATTCTTATGCCCAAGCCTAGAACTGCTTATAATTTAAAACGGCGGGAGTATCTTATAGTGACATTCTTTAATCTTCACTAAGAAAACAAGCTTTTGAAGTGTTTCTTTCAAAGAAGCAAGCAATATGACATTTTCTGCAAGTAGTTGAAGCAAGTGAATGATTTCAAGTTCAAATTATTTCATATAGACTCATATATATTGAGCCCATAATGGTACCTCAAGGTCTCTATGTGGTTGAAGGATAAGCGTGCTCTTAACTCTTAAGTCATCATATCGCATCAAAGTAACAGTGAGCATGGAGGTCTGGTTAGACTTACTTAGACGTCGAGTTAGTGGCAAAGGAAAACTCGACAACAATCTAGTCGTCCGATGGTGTTGTATTGTACGCAATGGTAATAGTACATGCTTCATCCCTATGCTCTATATCGAGCATCAGGTCCATTACATTGTGAACATTTTCTACTACATGATAATATTTTTTTGCACTTATCATCTTATAAGGTCCATCATGCTTGGGCATATTGAAACATTACACGAGTCCAACAGTTTCACAATCAAACATGCTTACGTTTTCATTATCGGTTCACATAAAATGATTAATTCAAGATTTGTTGTGTTGGACTGTGTGTCAATTTTTCTGACTAGGCAAGCAATGTTGGACTAAACTTGCACCCGTCATACGTAAATATGCACATGGTTGAATGGCACACACCCTCTTGACGTCCTCGTCGAACTACCAATACAATATATTGGAAATAACTCTCTCTCTCTCTCTCTCTCTCTCTCTCTTCACAAGTTAGTGCGGAGTGCTGACATGCATGTCTCTTACGACGGAGCTCATATACACTACACACAAACCCTAAGCAAAAAATCGTTTTCCACCTCCGCCATCGCATTTATTTACCATGTCAGCACATTTTTTTCTTGGCTACACGACCATGCACCGGAGGGTCGTCTAAAGTTCAAATAAACTTGATTCGCCGGGGGGGTGGGGGGTGGGGGGTGGGGGAATGTTTTTTTTAACTGGGAAAATGAAAAGGTTAAAGGAAGCTTGGGCTCAACTCGACACTGGAGAACGTCGTGGGCCGCAGCTGTCTGCAAACATGCATCAACGGACCCGTCCGGGGCGTTGAACAGAGAAGCGATTCATCATCAACGGGGTGAGACCGTGACGCGACGAGGAAAGCAACAGAAAAAAAAAAACCGCATCCTTTTCCGTTCCCTTAGAGCAACTCCAGCAAAGCCCCTACTTGGAACCCTACTTCATTTTTAGAGTCTTGAGTAAAAAAAAACCAACTCCAGCAGGGACCCTACTTGAGCCCTCATTTTACATGCCACCTCCAAGCCCTCATTGCCAGGGTCCTCCAACCTCCCCCCTCATCCGTGGGCCCCACCTTTTTTTTTCATTTTCCTTTTTTTTCTCTTCTTTTTTCCTTTTTCCTCTCCTCTCCTTCCTCCCGCACGCCGCCGCATCTAGCCCGGCGCCGTCGACGCGCCGGCCGCCCGCGACCTCGCGCGACGCAAGAAGGACGACGATGTCATCACGATCTCGCCGCGCTTCGCCGCCGCCGCCTCTTCTCCCTCCCGATCTCGCCGTCGCCTCGCCGCGCCTCGCCGCGCCGCGCGCAGCCTCTCCCCACGCCGCGCGCCGCCCCTCTCCCGCGCGCCGCCCCTCCCCCTTGCCGCGCGCCGCCGTCGCCCCTCTTCCTCGCTGCCCCGAGCTACGCAGCCATGGCGTACGGGTCGAGATCATCCGCAGAGCCGCGCCCCGCTTCCGCCTCCATGGCCGCCGCGAGGCCACTCAGCGCCGCTTCGCCCGCTCGCCCTCTCGCCGCGGCTGGGCTGCAGGACGCCGCCACCATGGCGTACGCGTCCATCTCTGCGCCGGCGTCCCGCTCCATCTCCGGCAGCGGTCGACCTCCTCTGCCGTCCATGGCTACTCCGGCGAAGAAGCGTGCTCTCTTCGTCGCTCCTCATCGCCAAGAAACACTCCGATCCACAGCACCACCTCAAGGCGTTGAGGTACCACGTCGCCAAGAATCAGCTCCCCCCGGCGGCGGCCTGCCTCGTCATCTCCTCAACAGCGACGTCGATGGTGACTTCAGCTCGACCGGCGGCGGCGATGCCTCGTCAGCATTCTTCGATTGGAGCCTGTCGACCGACTACGCTGCTGAGGTAATTAGCTTGTCATGAAGCCTGCAGATTGCAATTCTTGATAGTTCTTGAATCATGTTCTTGAATCTTTAATTCTTGGTATGCCTGAAGTTTTATGTCAGAATCACCATTTGAGCCGGACTCACAGATTGAAGTTTTATGTTCTTGCCTGAAATGTATTTATCATGGCTATTGATCTATGGCTGCTAGTAGTGCGTGAATGAGTTTAAGATTGATGTTCAGGCTTGTTCCTTTCCTGGCAACACATTCAGTTTTCAGTTATTTCAATGCTTAGTTTCTGCCTTCTGCAAGATGTGATGGATGACCCCCATATTGGTTACTACTCCTACATAACAGTTCACCCATTTATCTTGTTACGGCTGATGGTCAGTCTCTGTATTTCTGAATTTTAACATGGTCTTCTTTTCCTGTATTTCTGAAATTCAGATGGTAATCGAAGTACATGAATGCATCTTGTTTCCTATGTGTAATCGAGATATATATCTGCTAGCAATCTGAATGTGATTATTAAGTGCAACTGCTTAACTGTCAGACGCTAAAACTGCTTAACTGCCGTTTGTGTCTTCAGAAGAGAGGACGGCTTATATTGTCTTTTGCCTTGCTTTCAGTTGAGATGAGAATCTGTTTCGAAAAAGGTTAGGTGCTTTCAGTTGGGGGCCCTCAAATATTCTTCACCAAAGACTTCGACGACTGCTTCTACAAAATGATTCAGGCATTCAATGATGGTGCTCTCTCCCATCCTTACGTAGTCATCCAATGAATCAGCCGACATGCCGTAGGCAAGCATCCGAACAGCAGCAAACACCTTCTGAATAGCAGAGGCACCAAGAACTCCAGCGGCATTCGGCTTCTGACGGAAGTAGTCGTCATGAGCCTCCACCTTGCTCACAATCCACAGAAAGAGAGACCTGGACATCCGAAATCTCCTTCGGAAGTGCTTCTCACTGTATACACATTGGTCGGCAAAGTAGTCCCAATATATGCGATCGTGGCCACCCAGAATATCCCGTGGCACGTTATGGCGCCCGGGCAGCGATCCACAAAACTTCTTCTTGCGCTTCCTTCTCCTCGAGCCCTCACGAAGACATGCAAGGATCAAGATGTCATCAACACCTGAATCGTCCTCTTCCTCTTCATCCCAAAGTGGATGGTCACTACTTTCAGAACTTGACATCTGCCATAGGAAAAAAAAATCAATCTCAGAACAAATGTTACTATGATATATAAAAAAAGAAACCAGTGAAAGAAAAAGAAAACATTCTCAATTCATTCTCTGAAATTAATGGTTCCTACTAAGCTAAAATGAGTAACAGCAAACTGTAACATAGTACTATAAGAACAGGATATCACTGTTGGTAAAGGGTAAATGTTGTTAATTTGTTGCCATAAATTAAAATGAGGGCCAAAGTTTAGTGTAAGAACTGAGCAGGTTAATCAAGGGATGCTATCCTCTAAACAGGCAAGGGTATTGTTTCAATCTGAAAGACAATTGCAGGTTTCCAAACAAACTGCTAACCATGACATATCTAGCAATGCCAATGCCCTTCATAATTTTTACTTGGTTGAATAAACTGATGAGAAGTTAAAACAAGCAAATCAAACTCTGAACTTTATCAGTATCTGCCACAGAAAAGCAACATCGTAGCTTGAAAGTGGTATGTGCTTTTCAGAAATCATATGCTGAACTTGACTCTTGGTTCATGCTTAAGGTAAAGCAACATAAACAAATGACCTCAAACTAGTCCAACACGAGCAGTCAAGCTACGTACGATTCAGGATCATCCAGGTCTCGAAGTACTCACAAATTCAGAGAATTGCATAGCTATGAGTTCAAGAATTTACAGAAATTGATGAGGAAACAACAACCTTGGCAGCTGTGAGCTTGATCCGCGACTGTAGCTAGCGCGACGCAGACGACGGCGCTCCGAGCACGCCGGAGCAGACCAGGGCGCGCCGGGCACCGCCGTGACGGGAGAAGACCAGAAGCGGCAGGACCGGAGCAGACCAGATGCGGCAGGACCGGCGTCGGGGCGGGCGACGGGAGCGGAGGGCGTCGCGTCGGGTGCGGAGCGGAGCGGCAGACGCGCGGCGTCCTCGCGGCGGCGGAGCGGCAGACGCGCGGCGTCCTCGCGGCGGCGCACGGCGGGCGCGCGGCGCTCGGCGGACGCGCGGTGGGAGCAGTGGTCGAGCGGTGTGGGAGGAAGAAGAACGATTTTTTTTAACTCTGACAAGTGGGTCCCACACGAAATAGGGTCTTTGGGCCACCACTGCTGGAGTTGAAGCAACTTTTTGAGCCCCTATTTTTACATGCCAGCCTCTAAAATAGAAGTAGGGGCCTTGATTTAGGGTTGCTGTAGTTGCTCTTGCTGGGCCCACAGGTCAGCCGCCACCGCACCCTCTCCGAGTCAGCCCGCGCGTGAAACATCTGCAGCCACAAAACTCCCTGACACGCGGGGCCCTAAGCATGGGCCTGCCTGTCAGCAAAAGGATAACACCAATCAAACGATGCGGCCATGACTGGGCGGCGGATAGGGATGGACGCGTGCGCTTTATTCAATTCCCGCCCCTCCCTATCCCGGCCACCGTCTCAAACACCCAACCAACTCCGACCCATACGGATACATTTCTCACTGACATGTGGGTCATATACATCCTCCCCTACGTGTCTGTGCCGTTGGGAATTACGGCTTGGTGATAATTGCCGCACCTTCTGTTGATTTGCGTGGACCCGGTTGTGACACGGACCGGGCTTCCACTGGATGAGCCGATGAGGGGAGCAGTAGCTTGGGCGACTGGGCCGCGAGGGCGACTCTATAAAATGACTTGTTCAACGCGCGCTCCCTCTGTTCTCCTTTCGTCTTCCTCATTCCTCGTCGTCTCGTCTCCTCTTCTCGCGCGCTCAATCATCAATCGCCGCTCGAAGCTCGAGCAAAGGGCTTGGATTCCGACCTCTCCAGAGCGGAGCCATGACGGGTACCGCAGGCGGCGACGGCGAGCACTACTCGCGGCTGGTCCGCGAGCTCTGCGGGCTACTCTTCACAATCGTCTCCCCGTCGGCGACGGTTGCTGCTCCGGGGCGGCCGCGGAGTTCGCCCGCGCCGGCGCCGGGGATGTCGCCGGCCGCGGTGGCGTCGATGCTGCTCGGCGCGTCCATGGCGCTGATGCTGTGCGGGTCGGTGACGTTCGCCATCGGCCTGCTCCTCATGCCCTGGGTCGCCGGCCTCGCCCTGCTCTTCGGCTTCGCCGGCGCCGTCTCCACACTCTCCGCCGGGGTCTTCGGCAAGGCGGCTCTCCCCTGCAAGGCGGAGAGGACGGATCTGCTCCCCCATAAGCCTCGCTTCGGATACGCAGCAAGCATAGCCGCAGCGTAGATTTGATTTCTCGATTTTGGTCCTGATGAAATTATAGGAGTCGAAACGAGTCGACGATCCATGTAAAAAAGCGTCGTTTTGTTGTACGCTTATATGGCGAGCTATGTTGCTTGTTGATTCAAGGGGAAAAATGTTCCTGAAGAATTAAGTGATTGTTTAACCTCATACTGAGAGTGGTATTCTGATCTGATCATCCCAGGAGAACTTTATCCTTTTCGCGGAGATTCTATCAACGTTCTGTCTCTTTTCTTTTCGCTGAATGAATCAACCTTGTTTATTGCGGCACGCAATATGATTCCTCTATCTTTTTTTTTTGCCCCCTCTTCTGGTTGTGGAGGAGGAGATGACTATTTCCCATTATTTAACACCAAATCACATATAGTGCATCATTTCCCCCAAGCTGTACGAGTAAGATATTTTATCAGCGTACGTAACTTGTCTTCGTGTGTCTGCCGTTATCTTCAGAGGTAGGATCACGAAACTTTTTTGCTAGGTACAGGGTGTTCGTTGCATACGGTTTAAAATTTAGAGGGAAGAATTTTGTCATTTAAGAGTATTAAATAAAGTTTAATTGCAAAATTAACTGCAGAACCTCTGGTCTAAATCGCGAGACGAATCTAACGAGGGTAGGTAAGCCGTGACTAGACGATGATTACTGTAGCATTACTGTAGCATTACTGTAACAAAATATAGATTAATTAGGCTCGTTAGATTCGTCTCGTAAAGATGTACCTATCTGTAAAAAGGTTTTGTCATTAAATTTTATTTAGTACTCTTAAATAATAAGATTCTCTTTGATATGACAGGTCTAAATGCTAAATGCTAAAGCAACGAACACCACGCGTCTGCGCTGGTTGTGTCCAACTCTGGAGGGGAGGTGACTGGTCGCCTACACCAGACAAGGATGTGAGTGTGCAGTTTGATCATCACTCTGATACAGAAGTAATCAACATGCGGCCCCGAGCTGGCGATTACGTGTAAAAGTGCGTGTAGATAGTTTGCTTGTCTTTGTCAGCTGATGGCGATCTTGTCCGAGCTTTTCCTGTCACCACTTAATAATATATCACTAGTTAACAAATGGTTGATCAACATTAACCCATGGTGATAACGTTGCTGATGATAGTACTATGAAGTAGTATGATTGAACCGTTCAAAAAAATAGTACTACTATGATTGGTTTGATCTGTTATCTGTGAAGAGCCACCATATGGTTTAACTGATGCTGTCTTTTGTTTGTACTCTGGCTGCTCCTCATGCTAGTACTATAGTTCTCAGAAATCAGGTTTGTGAGCTGAAAGTTTTGATTGCACACTAGTTGCAGTTTCAGATTTTGAGGCCAATGTAGCCTGGTTGCCTTCCATCACAGCCTGCTTCTACAGAGGTAGCTCCGGAGTTGTTCTTCCATCACAATTGCGAGCTCTGCACGAGTATAGTAATAGCTGTAATTTTGGTGCTCCGGGACTACTGAACAAAAGAAGTCACTGTTCAGTGTGGTAATAGCCGCCATTTTTACGGATTAGCCAACGTCCTGTTCAAATGCCACACGTTACGTAACGTGCGTTCAGCATGATTTGGATCCTAGTACTTGCGTGCAGATAATTTAGAAGTTTTCAAATCAGTTGACTCGCATGCCTCTTTTTAAAAAAATAAAAATAAAAAAAATCCGTTGGTTGTTGCAGGGCCACCATTGGTACGCGGTCAGAAGATACGGCAGAACGATCAGGCTCGAGCTGAAGCTGAAAGCTGTTGTGGATTGTTCCCTGCAAGAAGCAACACGTTCAAGTCTGAAATATCGACAGTTCAATACTTAATTGTCATTTTTCCTGTCAGTTACCTGATGCAACTAATCATGATGTTTAGCATCGTTTCTGCGGTTTCTGGAGCAAATTGTAAATTGTTGCATCCAATGGAATTTTTGGACATCTTAACTGAGTTACTAGAACAACCTGCCTCACTTCGGGCATTTTTAGCCCTTGAGGGAATGGTTCAGTGAACTAAGCATTGCTGTACCAGTAATTGACAGGCGGGGTGGAGGATATGTTCTGTGCAGAATCCATTCATGCATAACAAATGATCTGTTCCCAATCCCATAAAGAAAATTCATGTATATCGAATGAATGTTTACTTCATTCCTGATTCCTATTCTTCAGACATCGGTTTCAGGGGATTGTTTCAGTCTGCACTGCACGGCAAGTTGTGTGTTTGTATGACTGCATCAATTGAGTACGTAAAAGTTGGAGACAATAGGGCCGCCAAATGCGCGTTGTTACATGTCAAGCTTACAAGTTTGGTATTTAAATATGCTTCTTTTCGCGCGCCAAAAGAGCGAACCTCTCTGGAGCCCTCTTCAGACTGTAAAGCGAAAGCAGCAGTACCTCAGATGCCTGTTTCTATTCCTTTGATCTTGCTTCGCCCACAAGCAGGGCATGCATTCCTTTCTTGCCTCCCATCTCCGCTGTAGTAGTCTCCAAGACACACCCCGTTGCTAAGCAACCTCACTACATATGCATCCTCTGAATGCTGCATTGTTCTAGTTTCGCTGAGCCCCCAAGCCATTACATACGTACTTAGTTACTTACAGCACAGGATACCTAGGTGGAGCTGCCAAGATTGCAAGAAATTTTGGGTGAATGGATGCTGCAGTAGGGAAG
This sequence comes from Eragrostis curvula, assembly GCA_007726485.1. Lineage (NCBI taxonomy): Eukaryota > Viridiplantae > Streptophyta > Magnoliopsida > Poales > Poaceae > Eragrostis > Eragrostis curvula. The sequence continues at coordinate 20,724,762 of RWGY01000009.1, read as the reverse complement.
GGATACATGAACGGCGGCGGCGGCGGCATGGCTCCTCGGCCGAACACGGACTGGGGCCCGATCATCGTGGCGGTGATCCTGTTCGTGGTGCTGTCGCCGGGGCTGCTGTTCCAGCTGCCGGCGCGGACGCGGGTGGTGGAGTTCGGCAACATGGCCACCAGCGCCATCGCCATCCTCGTCCACGCCATCATCTTCTTCTGCCTCCTTACCATCTTCGTCGTCGCCATCGGCGTGCACGTATACGCCGCCTAGCTACCTTAATTAGCTAGCCTTCACGTCTGCACATGCAGTGGTGTGCTTGCTTGTGTAGTCTCTGCTTGTTGTTGTTGAATTTGTCAGTTGCACTAGTGAGCTCCACTGAACAGAAATAGGAACGGAGACCTGCTCAATTTTTTCCTTCATTTTGCTGCTGTTCAATGTACCTTTGGTTTTTGTCTTCGCAAGTCAATGTTACGGTCATTTCGCTTAATTTCTGTAGGAGAAAACTGTCCCGTACATGAGCTGTTCGTTTATCTCAGGGTTTCAAAAGTACGTGGCCGTGAATGACTGGAGGTGGAACTAGTTTTGGCAGATTTTCAATTGTTTTTCAGCTCCAGATTCTTGATGATGTTCTCTCGTCAAGTACTCTGCCCGTCAGTTGTTCCGTTCTTTCAAAGGGGACTGCGATTTCAAAATGCCAGGTCATATTGCTGAAACTAGTATAAAATTGACTCATGAACCGGTTGCGCTGGAGCCGTCAGCATCAGATGCCGTTGTGCTTTTAAATTGGGACCAAATCGATCAAGCATACGTGCACAGTAGCTAATCAGAGGGCTACTTATATATGGACGAGTTCCGATTTGTTGATTGCAGTTAGTACTGGAAATAAGTGGTACTACTCTCTTTTCCCCTTTGCATGGAACATAACAAATTTATCCTAACATCAAACATTCTTAGGAGCTGTGAGACCTGTGATCTAGACAGTAGACAAGGTGGCTATTTAGCACAACTTCTGCAATTTCGATTTTGAGAATCTACTTGACTAATACTGATGTTTGACATAACTTTTGTTTATTCTGTTTTAAAAAATGAGAATGAAGCTATATCAAACACGACCAAAGCGTATCTTTGTTGGAATGCCACACATAGGCAAAAAATAAAATAAAAAAATAATACTAGTAGAAGCTTCTTTTTTTTTGTTAACTGATACCAGTAAAATCTACGGCACCTTGGAGGTGGAATTCCGGCAGAAGCAACGAACCCAAAAACCAAAGCCAACGAACAGAACGATACCCTTCCCTTCCCTTCCCGCATCGCACAATTGTTACTCCTGACCCACAAGTCAGCCACTCTATCACCCACATGCATGGCCCCACGTGGCCCCACGAACAGGTAAGAGCCCCGTGTGCGCGCACAGTGCACGCACGGAAGATCCAAGCCTTTTGCGCGCATCAACACGGGAGCTCCAAATTTTAGTCGGCCTTTCCATTCGTCGAACGCGAAAAAGGAAATTTGGCGAAATTCCATTGGCCGAAAAAGAAATTCAGCCGCAAGCCGCGACCTTCGCTTCCGCCTCCGGTCTCCGCCTCCCCCTTCCTCCCTTCCCCCATCTCCTGGGAGCTCCTCGATTCCAGGGAGGCACAGCACCACCCCACCGCCGCCGCGGATCAGCGCCGTCGCCGATCGGAGGCCCTCGCTTCCCCCGGGGGGCGGCGGTGGGAGATGGACGGCGGCGCGGGGCCAGGGGGCCACGGCTCCGGCCGGAGGAGCATCGCCTCGTCCGCCGGGTCCAGGAGGAGGGCCTCGTACGCCGAGAATGGCCACGACGGCGCCGCCTCCAGGAGGTCCTCCGTCTCCATCACCCGGGGGCTCTCGTCGTAAGGATCCGCTGCGTCGCCTCCTAGCTTGCTCATTTCATTTGCTGCTCTGTTTGTTCGTACGGCGTAGCTCTGCTGGATTGCGTGTTGCTGTGTGGCTATGGCGTATGGGGAAGCGTGGCGTTCGAGCCTCATGTTGGTGACTAGGGCCCCCTACCGCCCTACGGAATAGCTTTCAGGTCGCGCTTTGGGAACTTGCTTAGATTTGATTCGATTTTATGAACCGAAGTGCTGCCAGGCTCTCTGATCAGCATTCAGTTCTAGTGATAGGAACTATCTTAAATCCTCATTTTATCTGTTACATACAGCTATATACATATGTATTTGGTCTTGTGTAACGTAAGGTGGACTCATTTCATTAACAAGCAAGCTTGGTTCCCAAACGACACTGATTGCTTTAATACAGTACTTGGTCAGCCATATTTTCTATGTACAATGGATAAACCTTCACGCCCAAGCCATAGCTGAAAATCACATGATGTTTGTTAGGTCATTGTCCGGCGAAAGAACCGTTAAGAGGCTCAGGTTGTCCAAGGCACTGACTATACCAGATCATACAACTGTGTACGAGGCATGTCGGAGGATGGCCTCGCGCAGAGTCGACGCCGTGTTGCTGACAGACTCCAATGCGTTGCTATGTGGGATCCTTACTGACAAGGTGGGGGAAGATGCCTTGTCATTTTACATACCCATTTCCACTGGCTTGGGAACCATTAATTTCTCACCGTATGATGTGTTTTGTCTACTGGAATCAGGACATAACCACTCGGGTGATTGCTCGCGAGCTGAAGCTAGAAGAGACGCCGGTTTCGAAGGTCATGACCAGAAACCCGACGTTTGTTCTATCTGACACGCTTGCTGTTGAGGCATTGCAAAAGATGGTGCAAGGTGTGTAGGCAATATTTAGGCACCTTGTCTGCACTTTTCTTGATGTTGCTGAAAAAAAAACATTTGATTTCAGGTAAGTTCAGACATTTACCGGTCGTGGAGAATGGTGAAGTCATTGCACTGCTGGACATAGCCAAGTGCCTGTATGATGCAATTGCACGAATGGAAAGGGCAGCTGAGAAAGGAAAAGCAATTGCTGCTGCTGTCGAGGGTGTAGAAAAGCACTGGGGAACAGCTGTATCTGGTATGTGGTAATCATATTCCTTGCCCCTTTTTTAACCTTTGATCATTCTCTTTAATATTTGGCCTTTACTGTTCCCTTATATTATAAACTTTATTGTCTGAAATATTGGCTTTATGTTTTCTTTTTTCAATATGTAGGTCCTAACAATTTTATTGAAACTCTACGAGAGAGGATGTTTAGGCCATCGCTGTCTACAATTATTTCTGAGAATTCAAAGTAGGTAATATCCTGTCTTTTTTTAAAAAAAAAAAGTACTGTCCTTAAGCATTCAAGGAATTTACTTGACATTACTGAACAACTTATTTGCTAACCTTGTTTTCTTAGAGTGGTGACTGTTGCACCAACAGACACGGTGTTGACTGCATCAAAAAAGATGCTTGAACTAAAAGTAAGCTCAGCAGTTGTAGCAATTGAAAACAAGCCTGGGGGGATTCTTACGTGAGTTATTTTCCTCAATCTTTTTATGAGTAATGACTATCTATAACCTTGGACCAAACTAAAAGCCACATCCTTTCTTTTCTTTGACAGATCTAAAGATGTATTGATGCGTGTTATTGCCCAAAATCTTCCACCTGAGTCCACTACAGTTGAAAAGGTAAGTCCTGTATGAATTACTTCGCTTCATTATCCAATTGGCATTGGTTCTCCTGCATCATCTTTTGAATTTGAAATCAGTCTTGTTTGAAACTTCTTACAGGTCATGACTCAGAGTCCTGAATGTGCCACCGTTGACACTCCAATCCTTGATGCACTTCACACAATGCATGAGGGAAAATTTTTACATCTGCCTGTTTTAGACAGGGGTAAGCCTATGAACCATGAATGTGTTAACTTTATGTGGTCTTTTGTTGAATACTATTAATCGGTTAACATTTGTGTCTTATCTAGATGGAAATGTTGTGACTGTTGTTGATGTTCTCCACATAACTCATGCTGCAATTGCAACTGTAAGTGACAATCTGCACCGTTCTTCTGCTTGAATCTATAGCCTTGGATATTTTGTGTCCTTGTGCATATAGGCTGTCTTACTCCTTTGAGCATACTTTTGTGCATTAGACTTGAATCATTTATTGGCTATCTGTTGATGGCTACAAAACTCGGTGGTTATATATTGCAGTATGTAACCTGATATAAGGTGCATGATAAAGTTCCTCTAGTAACTTTTAACAGACTTCAAAACATATAAGTTCTGTTTACCATTACATAGTGTTTGTTATCTGCTGGTGGGTTGGGAAACTATGCCTAATAATTGTCGTATCATGTTGTATCCAGGTTGGAAGTAGTGGAGGGTCTGGAACTGAGGCCACATCTGCCATGATGCAGAGGTTCTGGGATTCAGCAATGTCCATTAGCCCTCTTGATGATGATTCTGACTCCAGAAGGTCAGCATCTCTTTTGTATCTTTTCATTCTAGTGGCGCTGTTTTGGCTTTTATGTTGCTAAATGATCTAGGTTTTTTTTCCCCCAGTGAAGGATCAACGAAAGTGGCATCTGAGACAACAGATATAGGAAGAGCTGCTTTCTATCCAGCATCTGGTCTATCAAGTACTTTCGGGTTCAAGATTCAGGACAAGCAAGGCAGGATGCACAGATTTAACTGTGGTCTGTATCCGCCTCTTTACTTTATGGTTACTGTAGCTGGTTCATTATTTTTCTTCCTGCCATTTTACATCTGAGTGATTTTCATGGCTTCCTGAGCTTCATGTGCTTTGAATTTCAGAAACAACTAGCTTGACGGAGCTGATAACTAGCATTCTTCAGAGGGTTGGCGATGACATTGATAGAAAAAAACTGCCACAAATTTTGGTATAGGTCAAATTAGTTTCTCAATATTTAATAACCACACGACATTTCCTATTTATAACTTTTGCTCTCTCTTGGCACCACTTCACAGTATGAAGATGAGGACCATGATAAGGTGATACTTTCATCAGACAGCGACCTTATCGCTGCTGTAGATCATGCAAGACAGATCGGTTGGAAGGTAAATATCCTTTCGACAAGCAAAGGTGAATGTAAGTTTTATCTGTCAAGGATGCTCATTTAGGATCCTCTTGCAGAGCCTAAGGTTGCACTTGGATTACGCCGGTGTTGGCCGCCGGAAGAGAGTGGGTGGTGGTTCTTCAGATTTCGAGTACGCCAGAAAGGATGCATGGGCTTCCGCGTACAGCGCCGTGGCCGCTGGAGCGGCCCTAGTTGCTGGCCTCGGCGTGATGGCGTACCTGAAACGGACATAGCTCGAAAGTACCACAGGGTGCAAGCTTTGGGTCGTCTTCGTGACTTCGTCATACAAACATCACTACTCACTCTGATTGTTTTTTCTTGATGTTTGAGGAAATTGCTCTGTCCTAACGTCAAGAATAAACAACCAGAGGGAGTACATTGAAATACCAGAGTGGCTGTATAATCAATTCTTGTGACAGAAAAAAAAATGGTCTGTAATAATACTGTCACGGCATTGGATGACCGCCTGCACACGTCTATACACGGTGTTGATCAAATTTTGGTGCTTGGAGTCTACCATGGCTGTCAGTGTCACGGGTGTACCCTGATCACATGCAGTATATCATATGAGAGGCGTTATTGTTAACATGTTTACTCTGAAATCTGCTGAGATTCATCTGTGACTATTGTTCATGCTACTGCTTTTCCTTGAAAACTCTTAAAGAAAGCATAGCATGAACAGCACTGAACTGGGCCAATGGAGGTTAACATTGTGGTTCACGGAGGCCCACGATTGTCGGACCAGCAAGAACAAGATGGGCTGGTTGCTTTGTAGGAGTACTTCCATTTCTGCTCGACTCGTGCTTGTCCTTGCCGTCGGCCACGGTTCGGCTGCCCTGCGACTATCGACAGCTCAACCAGCTTAATTTCACTCGACGACAATGGCATCTGATGCGTGTCAATTCTGGCAGTGGCAGATTTATTACATGCATGTCCTTCCGCACGCTCTGTGGCCAGACCACACTAGCGCAGGGACCGTACTACCGGTCCTATGTTTGAGTGCGCGTGCAGGCTTTGCTCCACTGCGGCAGGAGCCTGCACGGCGGCCGGACGCGCAGTACAGGCGCAGTCACTGCACCGGCCGGCAGCCACCCGGTGCAGCAGCTTGACCTGAGATCCAGCACCGCACATGGAAACTGGCAGCAAGAGGCACGCATAGAGCGGCTTTCATGAAGAAGTCATGACGAGTGATCTCACGCGGGCGCTGACGATCGGCAGGCCGGCGGCTGGCGGGGTCCCTCCCTGATGGATTGGCGGGCACGCGCGCCATTGTGGAGGGAGCGCGCATCTGCCGGCGGCCGACGCGCCCGCCCGTCCGGCCTCCTTGGATGATACGGGCATAACTGCACCTAATAACTAACCGAGCTGTGCCCGCATCACCGGCCGGCGCCGTGCGCGCGCACGTATCGGCTTTGCATTGACACTGTAATGTCGTCTCGCCTGCACGCCTAGGGTTCGTTTGGATTGGAGGAATTTTTTTTCTTTCCAGTGTTTTTCCTGTGAAATTGATCTATTTTTTGTAAAATTCTTGTGTGATTTCTGTAAAATTCCTACGTTCCAAAGGAGACCTTAGGCTTCATTCTGGCAAACCTGCGGTCATCGTGTCGTCTTCCAATCAGGCGCCCTCTTATACCTATCTTCCCGCACGCTTTGGACTTCATTCTGGCGAACTTGCCTCCGTCCTGGCCAGCTGCATGCGTTGCAATGCTGTCGGCGTACGTAGTGGTACCATGCATGCATGAACTCGCAGTATTTACGACGAATTACGACCGTGGACACAACACAAGGTCCAGCTGGATTGATGAGCACAGTGATTTCTCTTTGCCTGTACGTGCCAAGTGGTCACACGAATGCACTGCACCTGCCCTCCGATACAGGACCGGGCTAGCATTGGGTGCGCCGCTAGCGTTCCCTTCCTTCTGTGGTAGGGAGCTTATTAGCACGCCCATCTCTTGTCGACAGCCGCATGTCCTCGTTTCAGATCCTCGTGACTAGAGGACGGGCCTTGTCCCGAGTGGTCTTGTGCTTGCGTCGGTAGCACGACCACCCGGGTTCGATTCTTGGAATTGAACTCGGGTTCTCACCGGAGCTTGTCTCCATGAAATAAATTTGCAGGTGTTGTGCTGCAGGTACCTCTTTACGCGTGATGCCATAAATTTACTCAGTAAGAGAGGCTTCAAAAAAAAGATCCTCGTGACTAATTTAATTGACGTCTTCCAGGCCCGATCCTGCAGCTAACCCTATGCTAGCCTCCGCCTTGGCCGTTCGCTGTCACCCAATGCTCACGTACTCTGCTATTGTGGAGCATCCCGCCATTGCTCATCTCCGCATACTGGTGCAACGGTGTCTCTCGCAACAAGGACTTGGCAGGCCTGCTCTTGCAATCTGTCCGCGTGCCTCGATTTGTAATTGATTGATACTAGTGTATGTGTTAACTGACAAATAAATGTTGCCGCAGCCGAATAAATGTTGCCGCAGCCGAATTCTACCAAGAGCACGTCGAGCTCAAGGTACAGCTGCGTTGTGAACGCAAATCAGTTCGCTGCATCTTGCCCGCCTAACAGAGTCATCGCCAGACACGAGTTAGACTAGATCGGTTTGGAGCGGGAAGCAGGCAAGGACGTTATTCTGAACAGCGTCCAGACGTGGACGCTAAGAAAAACAATGTCCGAAACTGGACGCTACTGCTGATAGCGTCCTTACTATTTTTGAAATTCTCACACCGAATTACTACTTTTAAAATTCCACAATTATTTATTACTGAAAATAAAAAAATCGGGAGTACTGGTTGCTCGCATGCACACTGCAGCCTAGCTCTAGAGATGGATACGGTAGCCCGTAGCTCTGCAGAAAGGAAAATGGCCTGCCTCCGGTGGTGCAACGTGTTATCTTTTAGTGATGTTATTAGCGTACTTCGTCTGTCCCTAAATGTAGGGCTTTCTAGTATTAAAAAACAGAAATAGTCAATACATTAAAAGACTACCATACCCTTCATTTTTACCTCACCCATCACTCCACCAACCCTCTCACCTACCACAAAGTTTGTCTTATTCTCAAAACGCCCTACATTTAGGAAAAAATTCAAATTCTCAAAACGCCCTATAAAAAGGGACGGAGATAGTATTGATTAGTGTATATTAAATGCTATTAGTTAGCTTTAAATTAAATTAAGGTTTGATATTATGATATGATAAGTGTACACATTGGATAAAACAAAAAAAAAATGTAATTTTATTTTATTTTAATTTGAACTCGATGCACATACTCATGCGGGCAACCAAACAAGTATGCTACTCATTCTGGAGAACTTGATTCAAACAACCAAACAATACCATGGCCGTGTTCGTTTCTTTTAGCGCTAAATTTTAGAGGCCTCTAAACAAAGATAATCTAGTACTAAATAAAGTTTAATGACAAAACCTTTTTACAGATGGGTATATCTTTACGAGACGAATCTAATGAGCCTAATTAATCTATGTTTTGCTACAGTCATGCTACAGTAACCATCATCTAATCATGGCGTAATTACCCTCATTAGATTCGTCTCGCGAATTAGACCAGGGTTCTGTAGTTAGTTTTGTAATTAAATTTTATTTAATATAGCTTATCTAGAGTTTAGACCCCTCTAAAATTTAGACCCTTATGCGCCGAACATCCCCATGTTGCATCTGTGTAGCCTGTCTCCGCTAAGCCTGAACGGTGGGTGGGAGAGGCTCTCCTCAGCAACAAACCAATCGCGCACATCATGTCGTCTTCCAATCAGCCGCACTATGTATCTTCCTGCACGCTTTGGCTTCTTGCTGGGAACCTGCCTCGATCCGTCCCCGGCTGTCAGCGTACGTGGTGGTACGATGCATGCATGTATGCGAGCACCCGCAGTATTTAGGACGAATTACGATCGTGGACACAACACAAAGGTCCAGCTCGATCGATGAGCACAGTGAATTCTCTTTGCCTGTACGTGCCAAGTGGTCACACGAATGCACGGCACCTGTCCTCCGATACATGCATGGATGGTCGTCTTGCTGTTGCGTCTCTCTACGGAGTAACGGCCAGGGGAGGTGAGACCACTACGTACTGGCTCTCCGCCCCCCTCTGGTCACTCTGTCTTTACATCGGCCGTGGTCGTAGCGAAGTGGTGAGAAAGCAGTGGCGGAGCCAGAAAAAAATTTAGGTAGGGTGGAAACCGCAATACAAATTTGAACGAACAACAAAACCGAACCACACATGCACATATATATATATATGAAAAAAAAGGTGAAAATGAGGTAGTACCTATTGTTTGAAGAATAAGCAATAATAAAAAATGTCAATTAAAGAATAAATTAGTTTGTGATATGGTTAAAGAGTATATGACATTATTTATCTCTGCATCCTCTACTTATCCAATTTTGGACGTTTATTCTTTGAACAATATGTAGTTACTTCTACGGAGGAACTTACTTAGAGACATATGTCACTATAATGCCCGTGTTGAATTTGGGATTTGGCCATTTTGGGGTGAATCGAATGGATCGGAGTCCATAAACAAGACTTGGCAGATCGGATAGCAGCACTACCACAAACAAGATTTGGGGTGAATTCGCTAGCTGGTCATCTTCTTCCTTGAAAACAGGTGCCGACAACACCACCTGCACAGGGCCATGGCGGATTGCAGCGCCCTGGTCGTAGCTCCGGAGGAAGGGCATGTAGTGGGGATTTGGCCTGGAGTTTAGGTAGGGCGGCTGCCCTACCTTGCCCTATTGGTAGCTCGGCCTCTGTGAGAAAGGCACTTAATCCTACAAGTTGGTTAGTCAGAAAACTGATCTGATTTGCTGCCTCTCTGTGGCAAAGACGAGAAAACCAACAGAGCCTAAACTAAACTAGAACCTGACGGCTGACTGTACGCGCCGTGTGCACGGCCTGCCGCCGGTGATCGATCGACGGCTCAAAGCAAGCAAGGCATCACTGTTCGACAGTGCCATTTGTTGCGTGTCTCTGCAGGCGCAGCCGTGCGAGTCGAGATGGAGCGCATGCAGGGGCATATCTGGGAGACCAGTACCGTTCGCTAATCCAGAAATTATCAGATCCCAATGGTAGTACTGGTAATAGAAGTAACAATGGAGTATATATATACTTTCCGTGCGCCTGCCTACGCGCATCATGCTCCCCGACGGATGCATGCATCAGATCAAATGGCAATACTAAAGGTAGCCGGGTCCCGGAGTGGACATGTGTAGCAGAGCAGGTGCTGTCGGCGACTGCGCAGCCGCCCGGGCCACCGGAGCGGGGCTTGGCAACCGTGGTGAGTGGATCCGCCGGCAACACACATGGCGCGCGCATCGCATCGCATCGCAGGCAGAGCGAGCGTGCATGCTGTACTGTACGTAGGGCTGGCGGCAATCACGCACGCGCTGCGCCGTTGCGTGGCGTGACGATCTGGCAGCCAGGAGAGGAGCACCCAGTACTGCAGGGTGGTCACGATCCTACTCCCTCTATTTCAAAATATAAGTAGTTCTAGCATTTAAAATTTTTATCAAAATATAAGTAGTTCTCGATTCCCTATGCAACTTTCCTATTTTTCAGTGCATCGTTTCCTATGTCTATCTTTATCTCTCTCCTCCTTCACTGCTCATTGTTTTCTATGCCTAATACCTTTTTCTCCTCTTCTTAGTTCCCGTGTCCAAATCTAAAACTGCATATAATATGAAACGGAGGGAGTACGTTGCTTCGAGCTAGCGCGCGTGCCTGGCTCGGGCCACCGCGACCGCGCGAGAATCAGAGCATCTCTCAATCAATCCAGCGCGCGCCGCACATATGCATCGGCGGCTTGGCAACGGACGCTGAGCATCGATCGGGTTATAGTCGATTGTCGCTACTACTGGGCCGCGAGCTCGCCGGCGTCGATCTTTAATTTCTGGAGACCAAAAAAATAAACCGGCTGCAGGCCCAGGCCGTCCCTCCCTGGTCCCACGCCATGCATGGCAGACTGGGACCATGCGCGGGATCAGGGAGGGGCCGGTTGCTACAGGATGCCATGCATGGTCCCAGTCTCTGTCAAAGCCATCGCAGTACAGTCGACATTGCATACGACAATAATTGCATGACGCATGCATTCTTCTAAGAGCAGGCCCAATAGTGGGCTGATCGACAACCATCGCAGGCTTTTTGTCAGAGAAAGCAAGAGAGAGAGTGCAGTTGGTCGCGTGCTGCCGCGACGGTCGCCAGGCAGGTTGTGAGGTAAACTGTGGGCCCAACAGTAAATGATGAGACAAGCTGGTTGCATTCTTGTCTATTGTCTTGACGGTAAAACAAGCATTTGTCTCATCTATTGGGCTTGCTCTAAGAGCAAGCTCATTGCTTTGTCTTACAGACCAGCCAGCTAGGAAAAATGTGACGTGCAAGGAATAGAAAAACGCTCTGACACAGACCTTGTCTCAGCTGCCATCGACGGTCGCATCGCATCGCGTGTGGGGCCGACACCTCTCCTGGCATCTCAACTCTGCTGCCCGTGTCAGTTTTCCCATGCTTTTGAGCAAACAATATTACTATTTGATGGCCTGTGTGAGACAAGGCGTTGGATTCCATCGTCTATAAGCTTGGCTCGTCTATCCATGCGTAGAGCCGCAATGGGCTTGCTCTAAGAGCAGGCCCAACAAGGGGCGAATCGACCAAAAGTTCATCATTTTTTTTGACATAAAGCTGGAAAGGGAGGAGAGAGAAGCAAGTTAGTCGCCGCAGGTGGCGACGATTGCCAGCTGCTTGTGGGTCTCCATGGTGTGCAGATGTGAGAGAGAAAGTTGGATGCATGGTGGATTGTGGGCCCAGTAGGGAATTAAAAATATTTTGTGAAGACTAGTTGTTGTAAGACTTATCGGACAGGTTGTCTACAAGACAAGTATTTGTCTAATTATTGGGCTTGCTCTAAGGGCGGCACTCCAGTATAGTACGGTCCAGTGTCGACTCAGGTACCACCAGGACACATGCATTCATGTTCACGACGACAACCTCGTTACTTCTCTTTGTCGGCACCAATGCATGGCTCGAGCGTCCGTCCCGTCAAAGCTCTTAATCTACGGCCGGTGACCATCCCTGTACGTACGGCCGTAACGGAAAGGTCAGAGCCGATCGTCACACCATGGACAAGTCGGTGCTAATAGCGAAAGTAGAATGCTCGTGGCTAGCTAGCTAGCTACTGGATGTTCCATGGATAAGTTGGTGAAAGTGAACGTGACATTGCAACAAGACTGCAAGTAGAATCAGCCAAGACCACAAGTATGTAAACGCTGCCTCTCTCGTCACAAACAGAGGGGAGAATCGAAACATAAATAGAGCTAGCTAGCTAGCGGAACCCGAATGGATGCGTACATGCACGGTCTTCGTCGCTGGTCGTCGCAGTAGTATGGACAGATCGGAACGCTGCAGGTTCCTCTGACCTCTTCAGATTCTGCGCTTATCTGAAATTCAGAGTGAACCGAGGACTAGAAACTCTGCAGTTTCAGCTCGTCAGCGTGTGTTGCGTGATCGCAATCACACTCCTACTACGGCCTCATATCCCTATCGCTATGTTCTGGTACAGACTTTTACTGTGTGTGCGTGAATGTACATACAAGCTTTACTACCACATCACGATAATCCTCCTTGACATTTCCAAAGCTGAGGTATGCTCAGGGTAGGAACACGGAACGCCCCTTGGGTCCAATGCTGATGGTACGTGTGGTTGGTGGATCGCTAAGAACTCTTGCATTTTTAGGAGTACTCCGAGTACGTACCAGTTGAACAAGTTACCCTCACGACAGAAAGCGACCGTTTGCCTCAGTTCCTGCCTTCCTAATTAATTGCGGGGCCAAAACCACTGGGCCCAAACCACTGTATCGCATACGACAAATCGTAATAAGAAGAATAATTGCATGATGCATGCGTTCTTCAAAACGCACTCATCGTTATAGTACGGTCTAGTACTACTAGGAGGACGCATGACGCATGCGTTCATGTTCGGGACGACAACCTCGGACCTGAATTTCCTTCTCTTTGTCCGCAACCAATGGCTCACATGCGGCTGTCCCGTTGGCAAAATCGAAGATGAAGACATCCTAAGCTGTAGATGTTATATGCACCACTCAAGTTAATAAGAGCCATTGGCTGAAGTGTATGTATGGTGCAGAGAGCATATGTAGCTTAGGATGTCCACAAAAATCCACTCTACTGTCCCGTTTGGCCCTAATCTAGCAGTACTCGTCACGACCACTTGACCGGTGACCATCCCAGTACGTACGTTCGTAAAGGAAAGATCAGATTCAGAGCCGATCATCGTCTCATCGACTAGCTAGGATACGGTCAGTCCAGCACGATACAGGGGTAAACAAAGTAAAATGCTCGTGGCTATAGCTAGCTTCTGGATGGTCCAAGTCTCCAAGGCCAAGTCGATCAAAGTAAAAGCGATGCGGACATGCCAAGTAACAAGACTTTTTGGTAGAATCAGCCAAGAGCAAGTCGTTAAACGCCCGCCTCTCGTCACACGGGGTTTGATTTGCCGAACCGATCTCTGAAGAATACGATACGAGGCTTGCAGGTGGAAAGTTCAGAAACAAAGAGAGTGGAGAATCGAAACCAGAAGCCGAATGGATGCAAGTCTTCATCGCTGGTCGCCGCAAGGCGGCAGTAGCGTGCGTGAACAGATCCGAATTCTGCAGTTTCGTCTGAACTCTACAGATTCTGCGCTTATCTGAAATTCAGAGTGCAGGTTTGGATCCCAGTAGTTTCCTCTGAACCCAAGGCTAGGAACTCTGCAGTTTCGGCTCGTCATCGTCAGTGTGTGTAGCTCCATCTGGCTTTCGATATGACAAACAACTGTCGCGTCACTGCTTACTAGTGCTACACAAAGTTGCTGTACGTACTATCAGATCAATCATAAGTTCCACGGACTTGCCCTATTAAGGGCAGGTTTAGGTTTCCGCAATTTCTGTGTCAAGGACCGCTAATGCCGTCCCCTAAAAACGCCATACAAGCGTACCACCTGCAACTCGCAGATAACACCTGCAAACGAATTTGATATGATTATACCGTGTTACCTAACGCACACTGTCCCTCTCATGGGTTTGCGCGCTCGCCTCCAATTGCGAGAATTTGGGCGTGCTTGGTTCACGGCCTGCGTTTGCCACACCGATGGTTCGGCGCCGCCGAAGGTGTGGCGGCAAAATTCAGCGCCAACTCTTGGCGCTAGACGACGAAGCTTTTAGCTGCAAAAACTGTGGCTCGCCGAAGTTTTCAGTTGAACCAAACAGCAACGTAGAATTTGTGGCGCCGCCGAAGCTTTGGTTTGGTAAAGTGTGGCGCCGAACCAAGCACGCCTATTCTATTTTTCTGAAAGAGACGTGTGTGCTACACTTCGAGACAGAGCTTAGTGTGTGTAACCACCAGCAACGGATCGATGTTTATCTTGCAGCCTCAACAAAATGGAAAAAAGAATCCGTATACTGGACAACCGCCCGCCGCGTTGGCGAGGAATCAATCTGTCGCGCACTTCCCCCCTTCTTCGTCGCCTCACGTGTTCATCGTCCTCCCACTCGGTTTCTCCCTCTCGCTGTCTCTCTCCATCAATCAGTGGCATCCGCGGATCGCTTTGTCTATCGCGAACGAACGATAAATTAGCGGGTCGTTCAACTAATCAGTGGCAAGCACTGCCAGTCCTCGGCGACTCGGCCTTGACTCAGAACACAGGTCTCCAATCGGTCCCCCGGCCGTTGCCGCCAGCGAGTTCTTCGCTGGATTCGCTGGGGGCGCAAGCGTTCGTCGGCCCAGCGCGATGCAGCAGCAAGGTAAGACCGGATCCCATGACGCCTCGCTTCAAAGTTGCAATCTTTTGATGATTTTGGGCCTCACGAGCCGGTTGGAGGGTGGGGGATTGCAGGCCGACTGGTTGAAAGGTGCCACCTTTTATTATCAGGAAATGAAAGAGATTAGTCTTAAATTTTGTGTGGGACGCAAGTATAGTTTTGCAAGGAAAATGTTTGTTGAATCGAGTGAGGCCACTCGGGTGATAGGCAATGGGGATGTTTCTCATGCTCACTTCAGGTTTCAGGCGGTCATGATGAAGTAGCGGTAGGGATTTGAATGTGGTTGTCATTCTTATATATTATGAATTAATGGTCGTTTGATCTGTTTTGTGCTTAAATCATGATCGATTCGTTGTTACCATGTTGTGTCTGGCGTGCTGTCATTTACTATTTCTTATATTATATAAGTAAAGATTT
>RWGY01000009.1:20658309-20709406 GCA_007726485.1 Eragrostis curvula | reverse complement strand
TTGCCAATTGTTTGTACTGTTTCAGGACTTCGCCAGCTTTTTATAAACTAAGCTAGAACAGGAGGTGAGACTCGCTGGCTTTCGCCTAAAGAAGTTCTTCAGATATTGCAGAATTATGGTGGTTCACAATCTCACAGTGCAAGCCCGCACACAAGCCCACCGAGTAATTAAAACCATACTTTGGTTTTTAAAGGTTTAATTGATTGAAGACGTGAGATTATTTACTTTAACTGCCGCATGTGATTCAACCAAACTACTTACTGAAACACAAAGGTGGCTCGTGGTTTCTTTACAACCCGTAGCAGTACTCCGGCTCTTTCCGCATAATCGACGGATAACATCATGGCAAAAGAAGAAAAATGGGAAGGCCGCTAATGAATCCCCTGACGCCTTCAGGTCTGTTCATTTATCCTCGCTTGACCAATCATGTCACATCAGAATTAATAGATTTGATTTTTTTTAAAGTGAGATATGTTTGGGGGGTGATTTTACGTTATAAGCCCAATTAGCTACTGAGAGTGTTTGATTGTACAACTGATTAGGCAAAGTGGATAGCAATAGACATTTGCATATCGATATCGTAGCTAAGCATTTAATGTTTTATGCTTGAAATTTCAGGTGATAATGTGGAAGTACTGAGTTGTTACTACTCGCGTCAAGAACAAAATCTACATTGCGAGCGCATATATTGGAGTCTTGATCCTAAAATTCTTAGATTTTTGTATTCTTTCAGTCCTGAAAACGTCTGGAAGCTTGTTCTCAGATCTGGCTTCTCATCCATGGAGGAACAAATGACTATTTCACCTCATCCTCCAGGAGTATCTTCATTCTTCTGTGTGCTATAGCAATGTGCATTAACTAACTCATCAGAGTAGGTTGCCCAGCCCGCCGCCGCGCGATCTCGATTCGCTCGATCCCATTTCGAAACGCGCGCCGCGCGTGCACGCCATGTGCTCGAGACTATCCCCAAGCACAGGGGATGTCGGTACCACCTTGCATGACCCTGTTTAAGATCCCGGTGCCGCCTGCTACTCTGCCACCCTCGGCGCCCCACCTGTTCCTCGAGCTTTTCCCGGACCTTTTCCTGCTCTCGAGCGTCCTGTTCCCTGCTCCCCTGGCTCTCCCATGGCGCGGAGCGGCTGTTTCACCCCTCGCCTTCAGCAGCACGCGCTTGAATACCTGGGACGTCGCGGACCGATGGAAGCTCGCCTGTGCGAGATTGGCGCCACGCAAGCACTGACGTACATGCCGCCCATCTTGCGGTTTGCACCCCAGTCTCGTTGACTCGATTTTGCTTTCATCGCCCTTTTCTTCAACTTTGGATGCTAGAGGAATTTTAACTGTTCCTCTATTTTAGTTTACAAAACTGCTTTAAAGGTAACTCGATAGACTAGTCTCCATGCCGATATGTCCTTTTTAAGTAGCATCAGATAGTACGATCAACTATTGAATTCGTTAGCCGTTAGATATCACCAACAGATAGGACAGTACTCTTTAGAACCTCTTGTACAAACTTAGGATTTACTCAAGCTCCGGGGGTTTATTTGTCATTTTCATTTGTGTCTCTTTAGGTCCACCTTGAAATGCAGGAGGAACCATATAAAAATTTAAAGGAAACAGTTTCCATTTTGACAAAAGATAGGACACTACTATTTAGAAACTCTTGTACAAACTTAGAATTTACTCAAGCTCTGGGGGTTTATTTGTCATTTTCATGTTGTGTCTCCTTAGGTCCACCTTGAAATGCGGGATTGTGATAGGAAGCATATAAAAATTTCGCAGGAAACAGTTCCATTTTGACAAAAGATTGTAGGATTGGAAAAAAATTCTGACAATTCATTCAAATACCCCCTTATGTATGAAATTTACTCATGAAGTTATTTTATACTATCACACTTGGACTTTGGAAATGAAAATTTAAACTCCCCTTATAATGGGAATGGCTTCCTATAAATGGTTATATATATGTATATTTTTATTTTGGTGATATGGCTAGTAGAAGTATTTTTGTAGGTTCTGTAGCTGAGGTAACGGATAACTTTGTCGTAATTCAATCTAAATCTATTTTTTAAGAATGTGAACAGGAGTTTTAGATATCTTAATAATCCACTTACGTGTAGATGTGGGCTAGAATACATGATTAGCAAAATTCATTGAATATGGATTACCCTATGATAAAATGCCGGTTATTGTAAGATTATCTAACAGTTTAGTCGGTTCATGTATCACGTAGTTCAAGAGCCCATGAATGTTGTACAACACAGATTAGTTTAGGGCATGTTTAGATCCCTCTCATTTGAAGAAACAAGCTTTAAAAGTCAAAAGTGATCCAAACAAAACAATTTTTAGTCTAGTTTCTCAAAACCATCAAACAATTTTACGAAACCAAGAACATAGGCTGACCCAACTAAAATCAGCTTTTGGATGGCAAGCAAGTTGTTAACAACCCAAAGCTAGAAACTAGTTTTTTTTTTTTTTTTTTTTAGGAATCAGCTTTGGATGGCAAGCAAGTTGTTAACAACCCAAAAGCAAGAAACTAGCTTGTTTTTAGAAATCAGCTTTTGAAAACCACGCCTCAGGACGACTCACTCTAAGTTTATTTGTCACTTTCATTCTGTTTTTATAAAATAATTGACATTCTCACCTTTCAGTGTACATTTCTTTCTTTTCAATACAACTCTATGTCCTCGTTTTCTGTGCATTCACCTCGGCCACCTCTCCTTAATTTCTGTTCCAAGACATAAAACGTCTTAAACTGTGACATAGGGAGTGGTTTCTTAGAAACTAAAACTATTACAATCACCCTCTTAGAATTATACACATGAAAGTTATTTGATGCTTCTGACTCAAACACGTGCTATTTCTAACATCCATATGTTACGCGCGATGCTAAAATTCAACAAAAAGGTTTGGATTAGGATATAGGGAATGGTTGTTTCAATTTTTTACTATTTTTTTCTATTTAAGTAGATTCCAAAACATATCATAGGACACTTGGGTAACATGGGAAGGATTCATTGGCTTTTTTTTTTCACTGCTCATTAAAGTTTTAGGTTAGACGGTCCTTTTGATTCCTAATATTATCATTTAGACTTGGTAAAAAAAAAGTTACTAAAATGATGTGTAAATAATTATTCCACCTTGTACAATTGACATGATGTGTTTATAAGTCATGTATAAGCCATTTCAAAAACCCATGCAAAGAAAATTAGGTATGTCGTCATAGAAGCGATGCAATTAATAAGGCTAGCAAAAACAATTCAGAAGCATAGAATGATTTGTTGAACAAAGAGACTCTGACTTAATGGTCAAGTGTGGTAACTAAACATACTAAACATAAGAAAAATCTTATTATTCAACAATTAGTTTGTTATAATTATGGCGCATCTCTCGCTTGTGGTTTTAGGTTGGTCACGTCACAAAGGGTCATTTTTAGCTTCTACACGTTTGAAAATTTTGGTTGTTGTCTGTGAGACAATAGGAAGACAAGAGTATTGCCAACTTTGTTATCAAAATATGTGAGTACATTACATTTTGAAATATTGCACAAAGAAGCGTTGTCACATTATCTATCCATATGAATAAAAATATGTTTTTGTTAAAAATTACCTTTGTTCATCGTAAAACATTATATAAAAAACATAAATGGAAAATGTAGCAATACATCAACCAACAACAATAACAACATAGCTTTTTGTCTCAACCAAGTTGGGTAGGCTAGCGATTAAACTCACAACAAAGAGAGAAGAGGTACACAAAGACACAAGACAAAATGTAGAATCAGGGGTAAACCAAAAAAAGGGAAAAAAATCATGCACGTTGATTGCTAATCTTCAAGAGCTCCTTGTTGGGGATTCATTACCATCGTGGTAATGAATGACCCAAACACACGCGGAACAATGAAATGTGATGGAAGACTACACCAGAACACATAGAACACATAGATGACGGCTCACAAAGTAACAGTGAATCAGAAACCGTCGCATCACAGGGTGCCCGTGGACGAGTATTTATAGGGGAGTCGAGGGGACGCTTGAACATGCCTGAAATGCCCCTCGACTGCCATTACAATTGAATACAAGCAAGTGTACAAAAATGTCCAGAGGGCAATAATGTCATTTCCTGGCAAAGAGATGTAACCCTAACTCTTGGAACTCGAGGCTTCGCCTTTTAATCCATCGCCTTTTAGGAGCCGGCCGCGCTTGCACGGGTGACGGTTGCGTGAAATAGCGACGCTTATGGAGATCCTCGTCGTTAGTTGGTCCCGATCCCCCAACACTCCTATCCATAGCTAATTATTTAGAGAGATTCATTCCTTCAGGTCTTTGTTAACTGACTCATCCAAGTCAGGTCAGGTCGACCTCTACATTTCTTTATATGATCAGCTCGCTTTAGAACCTTTATATGCAGTCCACTAGACATGTTCAAATCACCTCCACCGATGATGCATAATTTCTCCTTTAATTGGTATCACCCCTACCCTGTCTTGAATATCTTTATTTTAGACTCCACCCCTTCTTGTATGCCTGCAAAACCAATGCAACATACTCATCTCTATTGCACCAACTATTGGACATGTCGCTCTTTTGTATGTTTCCAACATTAACATCGCCGAGCGAATCGCTGTCCTATAGAACTTACCTTTTAGGTTTTGTGGCACTCTCTTGGCATAGAGGACTCCAGAAGCTTGACGCTATTTCATCCAGCCAGCTGAAATTCTATGCCTAACATCTTTATCAACGTTGTCGTCTTCTTTTTTTTAGCATCGATCCTAATTATCAAAAAGTATCCTTATAGGCTACCATTTGCCCATCGTCCTCATGCCTATTAGCGTTGAACTCGCATCTCGTGTACTCGGTCTAGGTCCTACTAAGTCTGAACTCTTTCGAATCTAATTTTTTAACATGTTTGTGAAAAAATTTAGGTTGTAATATATTTCATGCAGTAAGATAAAAAAATAATAGTATTCTTCCATTCTGCAATGTCCTAGAGAGGAAAACCACAACATCGCCATTGTATAGGCGGTAAAATTGATTTTTGTGATGTTAGCCAAAACCGTGCACAAGCGGTGTGCGATTTAAAAAAAAAATCATGGATATGTGTAAGCCGAATCAGAGCGTATAATAATAACAGTTAAATATTTTCGGGGAACGGTTATTCATGTTCGACAATGTAGATAATTGGCGCCATATATACCAATAAAGGCTTAAAATGAAAAATCCTCAAGACAAAATGTAAGATACATACGATTTACACCTTAAATGAACATCTTGTCAAAATCCTCCATACAAAATGCAAGATACACACGATATTTTTGCACTTCACCTTATTCATACGTTGAGGCATTGAATACGATTAGAATTATTCTGTTTTCTATAAGTTTTGTAAAAACACTTCTACAATTGGGGAGCACATCTAGGTGTAATATGTTTGATTTGCATCTTTCTTATATGAAAGTTAGAGAACAAAATATCGTGACACATGGGCATTTTCAAACGACATATTATAATTTTTGTGATCCATATCACAATAGTATCTTAATATGCTCTCTCCTTCATTATCTTCCCTGCAACCTCGCTCGTTTGTCTTAACATCTTTTATTTTAAATCATCCATCACATCATTTGACTTCATACCTCCTTGATTCTCAACATTGGTTGATGAAGTTAGCATGATCTTTCAAAAATTTTCTTATCAAGGAGTGCATGCGTTTATTGTAATTATGCATGGAATATTCATTCTAGATACTTATAGAAGAAATAAATAAGAAAATAAATAGTTTATAATCGAACTAGATCACTTTCTTATGGAGGAGTGCATGTGTTTTATTTTGCATTGTCGCAATTTGGAATTAGATTGCCTTCTAAGAAAGCATAACAAGATCTCAAAAACAATTAACATCCAATGGCTCATCCTAGCGGCGGTTACGAGCAATTACGATTCTTATTTGTCTCCTTCCTTTGTGTCCAAGGTAGCATGCCATTGTTGTGCCCAGGTAGCATATATATCTCAAAGTGAAGCCGATGCAATACTGCTTCAATGGTCAAATCATTGCATGGATATCGTGTATTGATTAGTGCGTCATTAGTTAGACGCTTTAGAGACATTTTATATTCATTATGATGCATTACTCATGTTTTTATGATACTCTACTCTATAAGTATGCTATCCTATTTTTATTACTTTATTTTGATGCTTTGTAATTTTTCTAAAATGGGTATTATTGTTTAACTTGATAGTTGATGATGTGCATTTTTGTCTGACATTTGTCAAAACACACAATTAGGAGGTTCCACATGCATGTCGCCTTCATATTACATGGGCATAGCCAAGGACTTGATCATTTAGGCTATTGGACAAACATGGATATGATGCATTGATGAGACTTTATGAGCAAAATACGTCATGTGATGGTCACCGAGCGGATGATAGAGATTACTATTTTAATTATATGGATATTATGTCCCATGTATATCTTTCTAAAGATAATTTTTTGAGGTGTATAAACTCTAATTTTGCTGCATTTACTATGTTGGTTCTCTGCATTTGTAATATAAACATACAAACATATGTAAATGAAAATCACTTTACTTTATGGGAAAGTAAGACATCATATCTTATGTTCAAAAGTCTTTTTGAAAAATGGTTTGACATGTTAATGCTATAACTCTTGCTCATAGATTTTGTTTTTTGTTAAGGCTAGCAAAAGGGATCTCTTTACATTTATTAA
This sequence comes from Eragrostis curvula, assembly GCA_007726485.1. Taxonomy (NCBI): domain Eukaryota; kingdom Viridiplantae; phylum Streptophyta; class Magnoliopsida; order Poales; family Poaceae; genus Eragrostis; species Eragrostis curvula. The sequence continues at coordinate 20,702,677 of RWGY01000009.1, read as the reverse complement.
CAAAAAAGGATGTTATAAGTATCTTGTGCTAATATTAACAACATAATCAGATCGTGTTTTAGGCACTACACAAAAGGAAAATGAAACTTGCTTGTTTGTATATTATAGTTTAGCCATTAGAAACTTGAAGAGTTTGGCTAAATATTTTTCTTTTACACTTTTGTGGTCACTATGAATTATTTATGTTGAACAAACTTTTTTAAATATGTTTAGATTATCTATGATTTGATAAATCAGCTTTGCTTTATGATCGCAAATTTGGTGGCTAGAAAGATTCAATATTTATCACAAATGAACATAAGTTCTTATATAAATTATAGTTGATGTCAAACCTAGATGAACAATGAAACAATGATAAGTATAACGAATAGTTAGATTGAAAGTAACAAATGAGTTTTTATTGTTTTAAAAAACAAGTGAAACTGAAACAATGTTAAAAATGGTTCATTGAACTCAAAAACTCTTATGGCATTCACCTCAACTTTCTGCTCAAAACATTTTTGTAGTTATTTAGTTCTTTGACTTTAAAAACTAATACATATACTGATCATCAAACTTGTGATACAACTCTAAAAAGTAGCAAGGCTTACTTGAACATTACTTCAAAATGGTTGATAAATAAAAGTGGTTAACAATAGATGCGCTTTATGAGAGCAAATATAATTGCAGATAAATTTGTTGTTTAGTTGTCCTCTTCTATTCATGGTTCTTAGCAAAGTGATACTAAATGATTTACTTATTTATTTAGCATTTGCTTCTAGCACTTGTACTACTTATGATTGATTGCTTATTTTGTTTGACAACTCTTTCTTATTTGGGATAAATACATGCTACCAATTTTTAAGCTGAAAGAACTTAGTGTATGTTTCAATACTAGCTAGGGCATAAATTTAGGAAATTGTCAATGAAGTTATAATGGGTTTGCTTTACCTTTTATTAGCTTGATGGTTGTATTTTTACAAAAATTTCAGTGCAAAAGTGCCAAAAAAATATAAAACTTCAAATCTGGAAAATTGTCTTCTTAAATCATGAATTTTACATATGTATGGCTTGTTTAAACATCTTCTTGTCATGAATTTTACATATGTATGGCTTGTCTAAACATCTTCTTGTCAATTACGAGAAAACACGGTGCATAAAATTTGATGCATGACAAATATCATGTTTGTAAGTCAATTGCGAGCTTGTTCATGGCTTTAGAAGAATTAAGGACCCCACTAGTCGAGCTTTTTTCCCCAAAGGAATTAAGGACCCCACTAGTCGAGCTTTTTTCCCCAAAGGAAGGTTTTGATGAAGGTTGCTTGAAGGACTAACAAAAGCGATGACATGGCTGGTGGTGAATCATAATGGCATGGCTAGGGTAGTGATGGCGTTGAGATAGGTAGAGGAGAGGAAAGGAGAGGAGAGCATGGGTGATGCTACATATAGTTTAGAGGATGTACCTATGCCCAAATCAAAAACTAGTTATATTCTTTAGATTTTCACCAAAAATGGTTCACCAATGAGCTAGATTGATGTGTCCTTCAAGCTAGAAAACCTAGAAAAATAGCAATCGACAAGCTAACACCCCCCTCACTGTAGTTTCATCCTACCTCTGGCTGAGTCAACATGTGAAGAGAGAGGTCATGGAGAGCTCAATGGTTAGGTGATGCAACATTAAAATGGCAAATAAGTGGCTAGCAATCTAGGGTACTATCCCCTCAATCTCGCTCTACCTCCGCCTCTGAAGGCGACGAGTTGAGGAAGATGTTGTGAGGAGCTCAACAATTAGACGATGCAATGGATTTGACGACCAGGAGACTCGAGGGATGACATATGGAATGGGAATCAATTTCTAGCCTTTCGAAGCCAAGGGCGACCAGTTGGACCATCCAGTTCACCTTTTAGTCCTACTCGACATAGGAGGAGTCACCCCTCTTCTTTGACATAGGTTAGTCACAATAACATAATTTTGCTACCAAGCAGCAAGTATCGTGAAATATGACCTTTGTAAACCAACTTTTGGATAATATAGCAATCATCGATAGCCGCGTTTTACATGGCGATGGAAAGACTAAGTTACCCCAAAACACTTGAAGTGCATGTGTTGTACTACTTTAACCATCTATTGCATTGCAATCATCATCCAATTTCAAATTCAAAAATTTTCAAAAAATGACACTTCCCTACATAGAAACCATTTGCTCTAAAACATTCACTGGAATTACAACCTTAGCATCGTGCAAGCTATTTGTTTTCCGTTGTATTTTGGCATAATGCCTTCACCACTTGCAATCATGGATCCTTGTTGCTCGGTTAGTGGCTTTATCATCCTTAAGTCCTAATTGATTTCAGTGTGACTTAGCTTGCTTGTCATGGACATATTGATCCAAACACTTTTTTTAGCTCTCTTGTCTTAGATTTTTAGGTCTAAAGTTTTTACTTCTCATCAACTTGCATGTAAAGATCAAAAAATGAAAAGTCATCCAAGATTATCTAGATGTTCAGAATTTTCCTCCTAACTCCAAGAGGTCTAGGTGCAATATTTTTACCATTTGTGACATTTTGCTCCTCGTGTGGACTTCTGTCTTCAGAAGAACATGCTGAATGTTCTACAAATTTTGGTTGCTATGTTCTTGTTTTACTTCTGTAATAAAACATGGGAAGTTCACAATCATTTGTAAACTTACTTTAAAGAAAAATATATGAGCAATTGATTGTGCTAACTTTCATACATGAAAACTACAGCAAACAAATAAAGATATGCTTAAATTCGAAATGCACAAGGGCATGCTCAGTGGCGGCATTCAAAAAAATAAAATCACAGTTGAGTCATTAAAATAGCCTTCCATCGAAGTTGCTTTTGTGATCCTCAAGAAGTCATTGTAAATTGATTTTCATGAAGTTCATTATAATTAAACTGATGTCTCACTCCCATATTTTTCATTTCAGCATAGAAGGTACATATGACCGATATCAGCAGTTTGCGGGAGCAGGAAGAAATGTGAATGATGCAGATCGAAACAACGATGTAAAGATCTCAATATGACTTCTCAGATGCATAATTTTTTAAGCTTCCAGCTAGATATTGAACCTGTTGCTGACATGCTACTGTCGTGCTGCTGAATCAATGAGTTGGATGTCACTACACTTGCCAGCACTATGCTCAGCTGTTTTCACCATGCATAATGTTCTGCTTGCAATGAAGTACCCAAATGGCTGTAACCCAGTGTACAGTCTGTACAAGACCAGAAAAGAGCTATAATATTATTGTTTTGTAAGTATAGCTGACTTAAGATTATTTCACCCAGAACCAGGCTGAGGCTTCTGATTTACAGTCAAGGCTTAGGGAGATTGCAACCTGGTAACGCTGAGCTCTCACTATATTCTCCAGGTTTTAGATTTGTCTGTCACTGCTAACATGATTATGTAACAAACATGCAGGTCCACCCAAAACAATGCTGAAGAGACAGATGCCGGTGAACTAGAGAAACTGGAGAGGCTCCTGACAAATGCTTTAAGGGATACAAAAACCAAAAAGGTACCGTTTCTGCCACCATTGCTCTTGATCTAGATAAGGCATTACTCGCAGTTGCTACCGTTTCATGATGTCCATTACAACTGGACGTGTATTCGCTGATGATATTACAACGTGATATTTTTCCTGGTCCGTTGACAAGATAATTTTATTGTCCTGCGTTGTTAATTTGCTTAAGTTTAATGAGTAAACATTAGATAAAAAGGACATAAGCATCTAGAGATAATATATATCAAGTCTATTTTGGCCAATGATAGGTAATAATAACAGAACACGTGGAGCATGTTTCTTAACGTGGTAATTGTGTGTTGATTTATTTATTTCAGATGAAATGGCAGAAGAGCTGTCTTCCATGCATTTGAATTTTTAACTAGCTCAAAGCGTGGTCGATCAGCTACATGCAACCCTGACCCCTTAGATCCTCTTAGACATGTTCAGTTCTGCTCCCACCTCCGTTTTTCACAAAAATAAAGAGAGGAAAGACACTAATTATGCACAAATGTGCACTGTGAAAACTAACCTGAGCAAATTGCGGGCTTGAATGGAAGCCCCATCAGAGAGCTCAACTCTGTTGAGAATAGCACGCATAAGTTGTGTGTAGCAACTGTCCTGTGACAAATAAGATGGCTAATGTCGCGAAATCTTCTGCCTACATTCTAATTAGCTTCTATTGATGCCTTCTTTCTTTTTTGTATGATTGCGACGACAAGTGGACTCTGCACACCACTGGTAAGCTAGAGACACCAAAGGTGCTTAAGAACTGGCACCCACCAAATGTTCTGTTTGTATAACCTGGAACCTGAAATGACAGCTAAGGAAACGTTCGTCAGATTAGAGATTCAGTCACGCACAAAAAAGGATATTACTCTGAATCGTTCATTGTAACTCTTGAAGGTACTGAGCCCCACCTGATATGTTAGTTTAAACTTTTCTTTGATGTTGAAATGCAGATGCTGGCTAAAAACAGTAGTTGCTGTCCTGGTGCAAGCACAAGCAAGCAGAACAGCAATGGATCAAGCTCTAAGAGACAGGAGTAAGGAATGGCTTGAGCACAGAGCAAGGCGCCCTGACTTCTGTGTAACAGGCGAACGAAAGTGGGCGTGAATCAATTGACACACTATTATTGGGCAGCTAAGCTTTGTCAAGGACACTGCTGACAAGGTGTTGCGGGGAAGGAAAGATCAATAACAGGACACGAAAATGGTGCGGGTCCTTGCTGAACCTGGCTTTTGCTATGTTATTGTAACTTGTTTTTTCCCCCCTCCTAGGACTTCTTGTTGATTGCTCTTCAAACTGATTGTGAGCTTGTCAGAGTCAGACGGTGATATTTGTGTTTCGGTATGACAATCTGCAGTGACCCTCCAGGAACTGTGGTTCCTTCCATTCTCCTCTTATATGCACTGTGATATGCAGCGGTTTAATGGCAGAAGCTGGTGCTGTGGTCAAGGTGCTTGGGATCTTTCTGTGCAGGAGCTATCACGTTCAGCAGAGACGGCATGTACGATTTGTTCCACTGCAAATAAGGGTGGTATGGTATTGTTAGATTTTGTGAAATGCTGCTTTGAAAACTTGATTGAAACTGTGTATCAGCTACTTGGGTGTATGATGCATGAGATGTTAAAATCCTGCTGTTGTTAGTGTGTTTGATTTCTGGTGGCGTGCCTGTATGCATCAGGTCTGACTGCTGGGCCGGGCCAAATTGGTGCTGGTATTATACCCAGCATCTAGACTAGGTTCTCTGTTACTTATCTCAATGTGTGTGTGTTTTTTTATTTAAATTTAACGGAAAGGTGTTGTCAATGTCAGTAGGTTACCATGTTTTCATGATCGCAGGTGTCTGTTCTGCTGATTACTTCTCGTCGGGGCGCCTGAGAAGTTCAGTTCAGCTGGGTGGGCGTACGTGCTGATGGCCCATTATCAGAACCGTGGAATCTGTCACTGCTCGCCAAGGTGGACTCTGCAATTTGAGAAGGGAAATTGTAAGCACAGGTATGAACCGAACGCATTTTTGGAGAGGAGGGATAGTGACGGACCTGAGAATAGCCACCCGACCCGGCTTTGGTTGAAGGAATGGGGATAGCCAAATGCTGATAAACCTCCTGATGACCTGATCTACAAGACAGCAAACGCGATGGGGGGAGAGGATGGCGAAAACCGAACGAGAGAAACAACGGGGAGTAGTCGAAGGCAGCCATACCTGCGGAGGAATCGAAAATCCAGGTCGGAACCCCACCCACACAGAGAAGCGCAGGCGCAGCATTCCACAGAGTCGCTCTCATCGCCCCATATGTCTCTCGGCGAGCGGCACAAGTGGTGGTGCCAAAGCCGGACCAAGCGCCGCTCAACTGCCGGTGTGTATATATATATACCCAGGAGTGTAGGGCGGTGAGGCGGTGGCAGCGCGAGATTGGAGGAGCGCCACACGATGAAGCCCGTGTCCGCGTCGTCGCACGACACATCATCCACCTCCCACCGCCGCTCTTGGTCTGTCTCTCGGCAGTCGGCACGCGAAAAAGGATGGATCCCCTCCGCGAGCCGGGGGCGACGCCGGCGTGTCCGCCCGCTATTGGGCGCAGGTCCTTTCTCTCTGACGCACAAGTGCCCGCGCCCGACGGGTGGCGCCTGTCCGCGGGGACCACGGCCGCCGCGTCGACACGTTGAGCGGCGACGCGCGCGCGTCGCGGGCGCTGAGCGGCGAAACTACTAGGTGCAATTTTGCTCACCCATGTGTGGTGCAATAACCCAACTGTTCCTACGAAGTCATCGGCGCGGGCGGGGGTGTTAACCCTTGGGGAGTACGAGGAGTCGAGGGCATGGAGATCGGTGGAAGCATTGAACTGCTGTTGAGAAGTTTCGCGATCCTCGTTTGACCGAAGTTCGTAGCGTCAATCGCACACCTGTGACCGTAACGTGGCACCGTCAATACAGTATTTTGGTGGCAAGTAAAAATTTTCAGCCAAATAATCGCTTAGTATATGGAGCCAACGGAGGTTCATCACATATTTTGGTTGTGGTATTTTATTACTGTAAAATCATTTTTCTTTTCATTTTAGAGGAGGGAGAGGGAGGGGGGAAGACCCTCTTACATGTCAACAAACTATACCGAACACAAGTCAAATCTTTCGGTTGAAAACAATATTGAAAGGGTTAAACATCTTAGGACTCAAGACTGATTGAGAATCATTTTGCATAGGGCGAGCAAACATGGTGGTACTCGAGTCCGAACTCTCCAGTGCGCCTTCTTCAAATATCTTATAGTAACATTCTTTAATCTTCACTAAGAAAACAAGCTTTTGAAGTGTTTCTTTCAAAGAACCAAGCAATATGACATTTTCTGCAGGTAGTTGAAGCAAGTGAATGATTTCAAGTTCAAATTATTTCATAGACTCATATATATTGAGCCCATAACGGTACCTCAAGGTCTCTATGTGGTTGAAGGATAAGCGTGCTCTTAAGTCATCATATCGCATTAAAGTAACAGTGAGCATGGAGGTCTGGTTAGACTTACTTAGACGTCGAGTTAGTGGCAAAGGAAAACTCGACAACAATCTAGTCGTCCGATGGTGTTGTATTGTACGCAATGGTAATCGTACATGCTTCATCCCTATGCTCTACATCGAGCATCAGGTCCATTACATTGTGAACATTTTCTACTTACATGATAATATTTTTTTTGCACTTATCATCTTATAAGGTCCATCATGCTTGGGCATATTGAAACATTACACGAGTCCAACAGTTTCACAATCAAACATGCTTACGTTTTCATTATCAGTTCACATAAAATGATTAATTCAAGATTTGTTGTGTTGGACTGTGTGTCAATTTTTCTGACTAGGCAAGCAATGTTGGACTAAACTTGCGCCCTTCATACGTAAATATGCACATGGTTGAATGGCACACACCCTCTTGACGTCCTCGTCGAACTACCAATACAATATATTAGAAATAACTCTCTCTCTCTCTCTCTCTCTCTCTCTCTCTCTCTCTCTCTCTCTCTCTCTCTCTCTTCACAAGTTAGTGCAGAGTGCTGACATGCATGTCTCTTGCGACGGAGCTCATATACACTACACACAAACCCTAAGCAAAAAACCATTTTCCACCTCCGCCATCGCATTTCTTTACCATGTCAGCACATTTTTTTTCTTGGTTACACGACCATGCACCGGAGGGTCGTCTAAAGTTCAAATAAACTTGATTCGCCGGGAGGGGGGGGGGGGGGGATTTTTTTTTAACTGGGAAAAAGAAAAGGTTAAAGGAAGCTTGGGCTCAACTCGACACTGGAGAACGTCGTGGGCCGCGGCTGTCTGCAAACATGCATCAACGGACCGTCCGGGGCGTTGAACAGAGAAGCGATTCATCATCAACGGGGTGAGACTGTGACGCGACGAGGAAAGCAACAGAAAAAAAAAAGCGCATCCTTTTCCGTTCCCTTACTGGGGCCACAGGTCAGCCGCCACCGCACTCTCTCCAAGTCTCCCTGGAGCTGATGAGCCAATCGGCCGGCCCCACGCCCGCGCGTGAAACATCTGCAGCCACAAAACTCCTGACACGCGGGGCCCGAAGCATGGGCCTGCCTGTCAGCAAAAGGATAACACCAATCAAACGATGCGGCCATGACTGGGCGGCGGATAGGGATGGACGCGTGCGCTTTATTCAATTCCCGCCTCTCCCTATCCCGGCCACCGTCCCAAACAACCAACCAACTCCAACCCATACGGATACATTTGTCACTGACATGTGGGTCATGTGCATCCTCCCCTACGTGTCTGTGCCGTTGGGAATTATGGCTTGGTGATAATTGCCGCACCTTCTGTTGCTTCGCGTGGACCCGGTTGTGACACGGACCGGGCTTCCACTGGATCAGGGGAGCAGTAGCTTGGGCGACTGGGCCGCGAGGTCGACTCTACTATAAAAACACTTGTTCGACGCGGCTCCCTCCTCTGTTCTCCTTTCGTCTTCCTCATTCCTCGTCGTCTCGTCTCCTCTTCTCGCGCGCTCAATCATCGATCGCTGCTCGCTTAAGCTCGAGCCAAAGGTCTTGGATTCCGACCTCTCCAGAGTGAAGCCATGACGGGTACCGCAGGCGGCGACGGCGAGCACTACTCGCGGCTGGTTCGCGAGCTCTGCGGGCTGCTCTTCACGATCGTCTCCCCGTCGGAGACGGTTGCTGCTCCGGGGCGGCCACGGAGCTCGCCGCCGACGGTCCATGCTGGGATGTCGCCGGCCGCGGTGGCGTCGATGCTTCTCGGCGCATCGATGGCGCTGATGCTGTGCGGGTCGGTGACGTTCGCCATCGGCCTGCTCCTCATGCCCTGGGTCGCCGGCCTCGCCCTGCTCTTCGGCTTCGCCGGCGCCGTCTCCACACTCTCCGCCGGGGTCTTCGGCAAGGCGGCTCTCCCCTGCAAGGCGGAGAGGACGGATCTGCTCCCCCATAAGGCCCGGTTCGGATACGCAGCCAGCATAGCCGCAGCGTAGATTTGATTTTGATTTTGGTCCTGATGAATTATAGGAGTCGAAACGAGTCGACGATCCATGTAAAAACGCGTCGTTTTGTTGTACGCTTATATGGCGAGCTATGTTGCTTGTTGATTCAAGGGGAAAAAAGTTCCTGAAGAATTAAGTGATTGTTTAACCTCATACTGAGAGTGGTATTCTGATCTGATCATCCCAGGAGAACTTTATCCTTTTCGCGGAGATTCTATCAACGTTCTGTCTCTTTTCTTTTCGCTGAATGAATCAACCTTGTTTATTGCTGCACGCAATATGATTCCTCTATCTTTTTTTTTTTGCCCCCTCTTCTGGTTGTGGAGGAGGAGATGACTATTTCCCATTATTTCCCCCAAGCTGTACAATTTAAGATATTTTATCAGCGTACGTAACTTGTCTTCGTGTGTCTGCCGTTATCTTCAGAGGTAGGATCACGAAACTTTTTTGCTACGTTAAGTTGTGTCTGTGCTGGTTGTGTCCAACTCTGGAGGGGAGGTGACTGGTCGCCTACACCAGACAGGGATGTGAGTGTGCAGTTTGATCATCACTCTGATACAGAAGTAATCAACATGCGGCCCCGAGCTGGCGATTACGTGTAAAAGTGCGTGTAGATAGTTTGCTTGTCTTTGTCAGCTGATGGCGATCTTGTCCGAGCTTTTCCTGTCACCACTTAATAATATATCACTAGTTAACAAATGGTTGATCAACATTAAGCCATGGTGATAACGTTGCTGATGATAGTACTATGAAGTAGTATGATTGAACCGTTCAAAAAAATAGTACTACTATGATTGGTTTGATCTGTTATCTGTGAAGAGCCACCATATGGTTTAACTGATCCTGTCTTTTGTTTGTACTCTGGCTGCTCCTCATGCTAGTACTATAGTTCTCAGAAATCAGGTTTGTGAGCTGAAAGTTTTGATTGCACACTAGTTGCAGTTTCAGATTTTGAGGCCAATGTAGCCTGGTTGCCTTCCATCACAGCCTGCTTCTACAGAGGTAGCTCCGGAGTTGTTCTTCCATCACAATTGCGAGCTCTGCACGAGTATAGTAATAGCTGTAATTTTGGTGCTCCGGGACTACTGAACAAAAGAAGTCACTGTTCAGTGTGGTAATAGCCGCCATTTTTACGGATTAGCCAACGTCCTGTTCAAATGCCACACGTTACGTAACGTGCGTTCAGCATGATTTGGATCCTAGTACTTGCGTGCAGATAATTTAGAAGTTTTCAAATCAGTTGACTCGCATGCCTCTTTTTTTTTTAAAATAAAATCCTTGAGGACCGGCAGGCAATAAGCATTATCTGTATTATCCGTTGGTTGTTGCAGGGCCACCATTGGTACGCGGTCAGAAGATACGGCAGAACGATCAGGCTCGAGCTGAAGCTGAAAGCTGTTGTGGATTGTTCCCTGCAAGAAGCAACACGTTCAAGTCTGAAATATCGACAGTTCAATACTTAATTGTCATTTTTCCTGTCAGTTACCTGATGCAACTAATCATGATGTGTAGCATCGTTTCTGCAGTTTCTGGAGCAAATTGTAAATTGTTGCATCCAATGGAATTTTTGGACATCTTAACTGAGTTACTAGAACAACCTGCCTCACTTCGGGCATTTTTAGCCCTTGAGGGAATGGTTCAGTGAACTAAGCATTGCTGTACCAGTAATTGACAGGTGGGGTGGAGGATATGTTCTGTGCAGAATCCATTCATGCATAACAAATGATCTGTTCCCAATCCCATAAAGAAAATTCATGTATATCGAATGAATGTTTACTTCATTCCTGATTCCTATTCTTCAGACATCGGTTTCAGGGGATTGTTTCAGTCTGCACTGCACGGCAAGTTGTGTGTTTGTATGACTGCATCAATTGAGTACGTAAAAGTTGGAGACAATAGGGCCGCCAAATGCGCGTTGTTACATGTCAAGCTTACAAGTTTGGTATTTAAATATGCTTCTTTTCGCGCGCCAAAAGAGCGAACCTCTCTGGAGCCCTCTTCAGACTGTAAAGCGAAAGCAGCAGTACCTCAGATGCCTGTTTCTATTCCTTTGATCTTGCTTCGCCCACAAGCAGGGCATGCATTCCTTTCTGGCCTCCCATCTCCGCTGTAGTAGTCTCCAAGACACACCCCGTTGCTAAGCAACCTCACTACATATGCATCCTCTGAATGCTGCATTGTTCTAGTTTCGCTGAGCCCACAAGCCATTACATACGTACTTAGTTACTTACAGCACAGGATACATACCTAGGTGGAGCTGCCAAGATTGCAAGAAATTTTGGGTGAATGGATGCTGCAGTAGGGAAGGGATACATGAACGGCGGCGGCGGCGGCATGGCGCCTCGGCCGAACACGGACTGGGGCCCGATCATCGTGGCGGTGATCCTGTTCGTGGTGCTGTCGCCGGGGCTGCTGTTCCAGCTGCCGGCGCGGACGCGGGTGGTGGAGTTCGGCAACATGGCCACCAGCGCCATCGCCATCCTCGTCCACGCCATCATCTTCTTCTGCCTCCTTACCATCTTCGTCGTCGCCATCGGCGTGCACGTATACGCCGCCTAGCTACCTTAATTAGCTAGCCTTCACGTCTGCACATGCAGTGGTGTGCTTGCTTGTGTAGTCTCTGCTTGTTGTTGTTGAATTTGTCAGTTGCACTAGTGAGCTCCACTGAACAGAAATAGGAACGGAGAGACCTGCTCAATTTTTTCCTTCATTTTGCTGCTGTTGAATGTACCTTTGGTTTTTGTCTTCGCAAGTCAATGTTACGGTCATTTCGCTTAATTTCTGTAGGAGAAAACTGTCCCGTACATGAGCTGTTCGTTTATCTCAGGGTTTAAAAAGTACGTGGCCGTGAATGACTGGAGATGGAACTAGTTTTGGCAGATTTTCAATTGTTTTTCAGCTCCAGATTCTTGATGATGTTCTCTCGTCAAGTACTCTGCCCGTCCGTTGTTCCGTTCTTTCAAAGGGGAGTGCGATTTCAAAATGCCAGGTCATGTTGCTGAAACTAGTATAAAATTGACTCATGAACCGGTTGCGCTGGAGCCGTCAGCATCAGATGCCGTTGTGCTTTTAATTTGGGACCAAATCGATCAAGCTACTTATATATGGACGAGTTCCGATTTGTTGATTGCAGTTAGTATTGGAAATAAGTGATACTCTCTTTTCCCCTTTGCATGGAACATAACAAATTTATCCTAACATCAAACATTGTTAGGAGCTGTGAGACCTGTGAGCTAGACAGTAGACAAGGTGGCTATTTAGCACAACTTCTGCAATTTCGATTTTGAGAATCTACTTGACTAATACTGATGTTTGACATAACTTTTGTTTATTCTGTTTTAAAAAATGAGAATGAAGCTATATCAAACACGACCAAAGCGTATCTTTGTTGGAATGTCACACATAGGCAAAAAAAAAAAAACTAGTAGAAGCTTCTTTTTTTTTAAAAAACTGATACTAGTAGAAGCTACGGCACCTTGGAGGTGGAATTCCGGCAGAAGCAACGAACCCAAAAACCAAAGCCAACGAACAGAACGATACCCTTCCCTTCCCTTCCCGCATCGCACAATTGTTACTCCTGACCCACAAGTCAGCCACTCTATCACCCACATGCATGACCCCACGTGGCCCCACGAACAGGTACGAGCCCCGCGTGCGTGCACGCACGGAAGATCCAAGCCTTTTGTGCGCATCAACACGGGAGCTCCCCGATCAAAAAAAAAAAAAAAACACGGGAGCTCCAAATTAGTCCGCCTTTCCATTCGTCGAACGCGAAAAAGGAAATTTGGCGAAATTCCATTGGCCGAAAAAAAAAATCAGCCGCAAGCCGCGACCTTCGCTTCCGCCTCCGGTCTCCGCCTTCCCCTTCCTCCCTTCCCCCATCTCCTGGGAGCTCCTCGATTCCAGGGAGGCACAGCACCACCCCCGCCGCCGCCGCCGCGGATCAGCGCCGTCGCCGATCGGAGGCCCTCGCTTCCCCCGGGGGGCGGCGGTGGGAGATGGACGGCGGCGCGGGGCCAGGGGGCCACGGCTCCGGCCGGAGGAGCATCGCCTCGTCCGCCGGGTCCAGGAGGAGGGCCTCGTACGCCGAGAACGGCCACGACGGCGCCGCCTCCAGGAGGTCCTCCGTCTCCATCTCCCGGGGGCTCTCGTCGTAAGGATCCGCTGCGTCGCCTCCTAACTTGCTCATTTCATTTGCTGCTCTGTTTGTTCGTACGGCGTAGCTCTGCTGGATTGCGTGTTGCTGTGTGGCTATGGCGTATGGGGAAGCGTGGCGTTCAAGCCTCGTGTTGGTGACTAGGGCCCCCTACCGCCCTACGGAATAGCTTTCAGGTCGCGCTTTGGGAACTTGCTTAGATTTGATTCGATTTTATGAACCGAAGTGCTGCCAGGCTCTCTGATCAGCATTCAGTTCTAGTGATAGGAACTATCTTAAATCCTCATTTTATCTGTTACATACAGCTATATACATATGTATTTGGTCTTGTGTAACGTAAGGTGGACTCATTTCATTAACAAGCAAGCTTGGTTCCCAAACGACACTGATTGCTTTAATACAGTACTTGGTCAGCCATATTTTCTATGTACAATGGATAAACCTTCATGCCCAAGCCATAGCTGAAAATCACATGATGTTTGTTAGGTCATTGTCCGGCGAAAGAACCGTTAAGAGGCTCAGGTTGTCCAAGGCACTGACTATACCAGATCATACAACTGTGTACGAGGCATGCCGGAGGATGGCCTCGCGCAGAGTCGACGCCGTGTTGCTGACAGACTCCAATGCATTGCTATGTGGGATCCTTACTGACAAGGTGGGGGAAGATGCCTCGTCATTTTACATACCCATTTCCACTGGCTTGGGAACCATTAATTTCTCACCGTATTATGTGTTTTGTCTACTGGAATCAGGACATAACCACTCGGGTGATTGCTCGCGAGCTGAAGCTAGAAGAGACGCCGGTTTCGAAGGTCATGACCAGAAACCCGACGTTTGTTCTATCTGACACGCTTGCTGTTGAGGCATTGCAGAAGATGGTGCAAGGTGTGTAGGCAATATTTAGGCAATTTGTCTGCATTTTTCTTGATGTTGCTGAAAAAAAAAACATTTGATTTCAGGTAAGTTCAGACATTTACCCGTCGTGGAGAATGGTGAAGTCATTGCACTGCTGGACATAGCCAAGTGCCTGTATGATGCAATTGCACGAATGGAAAGGGCAGCTGAGAAAGGAAAAGCAATTGCTGCTGCTGTCGAGGGTGTAGAAAAGCACTGGGGAACAGCTGTATCTGGTATGTGGTAATCATATTCCTTGCTCCTTTTTTAACCTTTGATCATTGTCTTTAATATTTGGCCTTTACTGTTCCCTTATATTATAAACTTTATTGTCTGAAATATTGGCTTTATGTTTTCTTTTTTCAATATGTAGGTCCTAACAATTTTATTGAAACTCTACGAGAGAGGATGTTTAGGCCATCGCTGTCTACAATTATTTCTGAGAATTCAAAGTAGGTAATATCCTGTCTTTTTTTTAAAATAAAAAAAGTACTGTCCTTAAGCATTCAAGGAATCATTACTGAACAACTTATTTGCTAACCTTGTTTTCTTAGAGTGGTGACTGTTGCACCAACAGACACGGTGTTGACTGCATCAAAAAAGATGCTTGAACTAAAAGTAAGCTCAGCAGTTGTAGCAATTGAAAACAAGCCTGGGGGGATTCTTACGTGAGTTCTTTTCCTCAATCTTTTTATGAGTAATGACTATCTATAACCTTGGACCAAACTAAAAGCCACATCCTTTCTTTTCTATGACAGATCTAAAGATGTATTGATGCGTGTTATTGCCCAAAATCTTCCACCCGAGTCCACTACAGTTGAAAAGGTAAGTCCTGTATGAATTACTTCGCTTCATTATCCAATTGGCATTGGTTCTCCTGCATCATCTTTTGAATTTGAAATCAGTCTTGTTTGAAACTTCTTACAGGTCATGACTCAGAGTCCTGAATGTGCCACCGTTGACACTCCAATCCTTGATGCACTTCACACAATGCATGAGGGAAAATTTTTACATCTGCCTGTTTTAGACAGGGGTAAGCCTATGAACCATGAATGTGTTAACTTTATCTGGTCTTTTGTTGAATACTATTAATCGGTTAACATTTGTGTCTTATCTAGATGGAAATGTTGTGACTGTTGTTGATGTTCTCCACATAACTCATGCTGCAATTGCAACTGTAAGTGACAATCTGCACCGTTCTTCTGCTTGAATCTATAGCCTTGGATATTTTGTGTCCTTGTGCATATAGGCTGTCTTACTCCTTTGAGCATACTTTTGTGCAATAGACTTGAATCATTTATTGGCTATCTGTTGATGGCTACAAAACTCGGTGGTTATATATTGCAGTATGTAACCTGATATAAGGTGCATGATAAAGTTCCTCTAGTAACTTTTAACAGACTTCAAAACATATAAGTTCTGTTTACCATTACATAGTGTTTGTTATCTGCTGGTGGGTTGGGAAACTATGCCTAATAATTGTCGTATCATGTTGTATCCAGGTTGGAAGTAGTGGAGGGTCTGGAACTGAGGCCACATCTGCCATGATGCAGAGGTTCTGGGATTCAGCAATGTCCATTAGCCCTCTTGATGATGATTCTGACTCCAGAAGGTCAGCATCTCTTTTGTATCTTTTCATTCTAGTGGCGCTGTTTTGGCTTTTATGTTGCTAAATGATCTAGGTTTTTTTTTTCCCCCAGTGAAGGATCAACGAAAGTGGCATCTGAGACAACAGATATAGGAAGAGCTGCTTTCTATCCAGCATCTGGTCTATCAAGTACTTTCGGGTTCAAGATTCAGGACAAGCAAGGCAGGATGCACAGATTTAACTGTGGTCTGTATCCGCCTCTTTACTTTATGGTTACTGTAGCTGTTTCATTATTTTTCTTCCTGCCATTTTACATCTGAATGATTTTCATGGCTTCCTGAGCTTCATGTGCTTTGAATTTCAGAAACAACTAGCTTGACGGAGCTGATAACTAGCATTCTTCAGAGGGTTGGCGATGACATTGATAGAAAAAACCTGCCACAAATTTTGGTATAGGTCAAATTAGTTTCTCAATATTTAATAACCACACGACATTTCCTATTTATAACTTTTGCTCTCTTTTGGCACCACTTCACAGTATGAAGATGAGGACCATGATAAGGTGATACTTTCATCAGACAGCGACCTTATCGCTGCTGTAGATCATGCAAGACAGATCGGTTGGAAGGTAAATATCCTTTCGACAAGCAAAGATGAATGTAAGTTTTATCTGTCAAGGATGCTCATTTAGGATCCTCTTGCAGAGCCTAAGGTTGCACTTGGATTACGCCGGTGTTGGCCGCCGGAAGAGAGTGGGTGGTGGTTCTTCAGATTTCGAGTACGCCAGAAAGGATGCATGGGCTTCCGCGTACAGCGCCGTGGCCGCTGGAGCGGCCCTAGTTGCTGGCCTCGGCGTGATGGCGTACCTGAAACGGACATAGCTCGAAAGTACCACAGGGTGCAAGCTTTGGGTCGTCTTCGTGACTTCGTCATACAAACATCACTACTCACTCTGATTGTTTTTTCTTGATGTTTGAGGAAATTGCTCTGTCCTAACGTCAAGAATAAACAACCAGAGGGAGTACATTGAAATACCAGAGTGGCTGTATAATCAATTCTTGTGACAGAAAAAAAAATGGTCTGTAATAATACTGTCACGGCATTGGATGACCGCCTGCACACGTCTATACACGGTGTTGATCAAATTTTGGTGCTTGGAGTCTACCATGGCTGTCAGTGTCACGGGTGTACCCTGATCACATGCAGTATATCATATGAGAGGCGTTATTGTTAACATGTTTACTCTGAAATCTGCTGCGATTCTTCTGTGACTATTGTTCATGCTACTGCTTTTCCATGAAAACTCTTAAAGAAAGCATAGCATGAACAGCACTGAACTGGGCCAATGGAGGTTAACATTGTGGTTCACGGAGGCCCACGATTGTCGGACCAGCAAGAACAAGATGGGCTGGTTGCTTTGTAGGAGTACTTCCATTTATGCTCGACTCGTGCTTGTCCTTTGCCGTCGGCCACGGTTCGGCTGCCCTGCGACTATCGACAGCTCAACCAGCTTAATTTCACTCGACGACAATGGCACTCGATGCGTGTCAATTCTGGCAGTGGCAGATTTATTACATGCATGTCCTTCCGCACGCTCTGTGGCCAGACCACACTAGCGCAGGGACCGTGTACTACCGGTCCTATGTTTGAGTGCGCGTGCAGGCTTTGCTCCACTGCGCAGGAGCCTGCACGGCGGCCGGACGCGCAGTACAGGCGCAGTCACTGCACCGGCCGGCAGCCACCCGGTGCACCCAGCAGCTTGACCTGAGATCCAGCACCGCACATGGAAACTGGCAGCAAGAGGCACGCATAGAGCGGCTTTCATGAAGAAGTCATGACGAGTGATCTCACGCGGGCGCTGACGATCGGCAGGCCGGCGGCTGGCGGGGTCCCTCCCTGATGGATTGGCGGGCACGCGCGCCATTGTGGAGGGAGCGCGCATCTGCCGGCGGCCGACGCGCCCGCCCGTCCGGCCTCCTTGGATGATACGGGCATAACTGCACCTAATAACTAACCGAGCTGTGCCCGCATCACCGGCCGGCGCCGTGCGCGCGCACGTACGTACGCGCTTCTATCGGCTTTGCATTGACACTGTAATGTCGTCTCGCCTGCACGCTTAGGGTTCGTTTGGATTGGAGGAATTTTTTCTTTTCCTGTGTTTTTTCTGTGAAATTGATCTATTTTCTGTGAAATTCCTGTGTAATTCCTGTAAAATTCCTATGTTCCAAATGAGACCTTAGGCTTCATTCTGGCAAACCTGCGGTCATCGTGTCGTCTTCCAATCAGGCGCCCTCTCATACCTATCTTCCCGCACGCTTTGGACTTCATTCTGGCGAACCTGCCTCCGTCCTGGCCAGCTGCATGCGTTGCAATGCTGTCGGCGTACGTAGTGGTACCATGCATGCATGAACTCGCAGTATTTACGACGAATTACGACCGTGGACACAACACAAGGTCCAGCTGGATTGATGAGCACAGTGATTTCTCTTTGCCTGTACGTGCCAAGTGGTCACACGAATGCACTGCACCTGCCCTCCGATACATGGATCGTCGTCTTGCTCTGTTATGGAGGGTACGCAAGGTAACCAACCCTGTCACTCTGTCTGCCGTGGTCGTATAGCAAAGTAGGAGTATAGAGAAAAGCAAGAGTACACAATTTGATGGATGAAAAAACTATGTTCTGCATTGTCCGTGGTTGCAGTAAAGTAGGAGTAAAGAGAAAAGCAGTAGTACACAGTTGGTGAATCAAGAAACTCTGTTCTGCATCGGCTGTGATAGCAGCGTTGGTTTCTTGGAGGTGGCAAGGGGGCGCATACCCCCCCCACCCACACACACACAATTTATGAATGAAAACTATAGTTTTACACCTTAGAGCAAGCCCATTACATCGTCTTACCGACCAGCTATGGAAGAAAAATCCAACATGGATGAGAGAGAAAAGAGCTCTGGCACACACCTTGTCGCGGCTGCCGACGACGATCGCGTCGTGTGCTTGTGGGGCCCGACAGCTCTCCCAGGCTCCCAGCCTCGCTGCCCGCGTCAGTGGTCCTCCGCTCATGCACCCCTTTTGAGTAAACAATAGCATATTTTATAGGTTGTGTTGAGACTTAGAGACAAAGCGTTGCGTCCTCTCGTCTGAAGGCTTGGCTCGTCAGTCCATGCGACGAGCCGCAATAGGCTTGCTCTTACAAACTAAACTAACAAGACCGTCACATCACGGGCCATCTAGCGTTAGGGTTTTTTTGGCACGGATTCTCCACTCTATTCTGTTTCTGCTCTAAATTGTCAAACGGTTCCTTTCAAAACAGTTTATGAGGAAAGAGAAGAGGAGAATCCGTTTTCATTTTGCACGTAGAAGCAGAATCCGTGAAAACGAGCTTTTCACGGATTCTCAACTGACAACGCGTCAGGTGGGCGGGCCCCGCTAGACAAATCACACTGATGTTCGTGAAAAAAAATCTGTAGCTTACAAACCAAACATCCAAATTGCAAACCGATTACATTATTGTGATCGTTGCGACGCGATTTTTGAAACTAGATCACACTTGACTATATTTTGCAAAGTTTTTTTTAAAAAATGTTCAATATTTTATATTTTATTTATTTGCTATACTTATTTTCATTTTAATATGGTACAGACAAACTTAAGCTTTTATTTTAGATGTACTGCATTCATTTGACATGCATAATTCTTTTCAGAAAATGTCAGAAGAATCTGTTTTGCCAAACGGTCTAACTGGAGAAGCTATCTTGACAGAGAATTCGAAAGAAGCCAGAGAATCTGTTTTGCCTCAGAATCTATTACAGAATCTGTTTTTTTTAAGAATCCGAAGCCCTGCCAAACAGGCCTTTAGTACTTATATCAGTTGCAACAAGAACATGCATGGCGCAGGCATAGCAAGGTTTGCATTTTCGAAAAAACCGGGAAAACCGCTACCGAAAAAACCGGTCCGGTAAACCGGAAAAACCGGACGGTTTACCGTTTTTCTCCGAAACACTGTGTCGGTTTTATCGGAAAACCAGACGGTTTTGCTAACCGGGCCGGACCGATTTTCCCGGTTTTTCCGAAAACCGGTTCGGTTTGCACCGGTTTTGCAAACCTTGACGCATAGGGCCCGATTGGTTGCATGATTGTGGCTCAGCTAAGCCTGCCGCATGCAGTACTGAGTACTGGTTGCTCGCATGCACACTGCAGCCCTAGCTCTAGAGATGGATACGGTAGCCCGCAGCCTAGCTCTGCAGAAAGGAAAATGGCCTGCCGCCGGTGGTGCAACGTGTTATCTTTTAGTGATGTTATTAGCGTACTCCCTCGGTCTCTAAATGTAGGGCTTTTTAGTATTCAAAAACAGAAATAGTCAATGCGTTAAAAGACTACCATACCCTTTAGTTTTACCTCACCCATCACTCCACCAAGCCTCTCACCTACCACAAAGTTTGTCTTATTCTCAAAACACCATACATTTAAGAAAAAATTCAAACTCTCAAAACGCCCTATAAAAAAGGACGGAGGTAGTATTGATTAGTGTATATTAAATGCTATTAGTTAGCTTTAAATTAAATTAAGGTTTGATATTATGATATGATAAGTGTACACATTGGATAAAACAAAAAAAATGTAATTTTATTTTATTTTAATTTGAACTCGATGCACATACTCATGCGGGCAACCAAACAAGTATGCTACTCATTCTGGAGAACTTGATTCAAACAACCAAACAATACCATGTTGCATCTGTGTAGCCTGTCTCCGCTAAGCCTGGATGGCGTGTGGGAGAGGCTCTCCTCAGCAACAAACCAATCGCGCACATCATGTCGTCTTCCAATCAGCCGCACTATGGAGGTGTTCGTTGCATGGGGTTTAAATTTTAGAGGGGTCTAAACTCTAGATAAGCTATATTAAATAAAGTTTAATTACAAAACTAACTACAGAACCCTGGTCTAATTCGCGAGACGAATCTAATGAGGATAATTAAGCCATGATTCGATGATGGTTACTGTAGCATTACTGTAGCATCACTGTACCAAAACAAAGATTAATTAGGCTCATTAAATTCGTCTCGAAATGAGCATTCATCTGTCAAAAAGGTTTTGTCATTAAATTTTATTTAATGTTCCTAAATAACAAGATTCTTTTTTATGTGACATGCTCTAAATTTTAGAGGGGTGCGCCGAACGCTTTGGCTTCTTGCTGGGGAACCTGCCTCGATCCGTCCCCGGCTGTCAGCGTACGTGGTGGTACGATGCATGCATGTATGCGAGCACCCGTAGTATTTAGGACGAATTACGATCGTGGACACAACACAAAGGTCCAGCTCGATCGATGAGCACAGTGAATTCTCTTTGCCTGTACGTGCCAAGTGGTCACACGAATGCACGGCACCTGTCCTCCGATACATGCATGGATGGTCGTCTTGCTGTTGCGTCTCTCTACGGAGTAACGGCCAGGGGAGGTGAGACCACTACGTACTGGCTCTCCGCCCCCCTCTGGTCACTCTGTCTTTACATCGGCCGTGGTCGTAGCGAAGTGGTGAGAAAGCAGTGGCGGAGCCAGCAAAAAAATTTAGGTAGGGTGGAAACCGCAATACAAATTTGAACGAACAACAAAACCGAACCACACATGCACATATATATATATGAAAAAAAAGGTGAAAATGAGGTAGTACCTATTGTTTGAAGAATAAGCAATAATAAAAAATGTCAATTAAAGAATAAATTAGTTTGTGATATGGTTAAAGAGTATATGACATTATTTATCTCTGCATCCTCTACTTATCCAATTTTGGACGTTTACTCTTTGAACAATATGTAGTTACTTCTACGGAGGAACTTACTTAGAGACATATGTCACTATAATGCCCGTGTTGAATTTGGGATTTGGCCATTTTGGGGTGAATCGAATGGATCAGAGTCCATAAACAAGACTTGGCAGATCGGATAGCAGCACTACCACAAACAAGACTTGGGGTGAATTCGCTAGCTGGTCATCTTCTTCCTTGAAAACAGGTGCCGACAACACCACCTGCACAGGGCCATGGCGGATTGCAGCGCCCTGGTCGTAGCTCCGGAGGAAGGGCATGTAGTGGGGATTTGGCCTGGAGTTTAGGTAGGGCGGCTGCCCTACCTTGCCCTATTGGTAGCTCGGCCTCTGTGAGAAAGGCACTTAATCCTACACAGTTGGTTAGTCAGAAAACTGATCTGGAGGGTGTTCGTTGCTTTAGCATTTAGCATTTAGACCTGTCACATCAAAGAGAATCTTATTATTTAAGAGTACTAAATAAAATTTAATGACAAAACCTTTTTACAGATAGGTACATCTTTACGAGACGAATCTAACGAGCCTAATTAATCTATATTTTGTTACAGTGATGCTACAGTAATGCTACAGTAACCAGCGTCTAATCGCGGCTTACCTACCCTCGTTAGATTCGTCTCGCGATTTAGACCAGGGGTTCTGCAGTTAGTTTTGTAATTAAACTTTATTTAGTACTCTTAAATGACAAGATTCTTCCCTCTAAATTTTAGACCCCATGCAACGAACACCCTCTAATATTGCCATTTTATTTAAAAGTATTAAATAAAGTTTAATTACAAAACTAACTGCAGAACCCCTGGTCTAAATCGCGAGACGAATCTAACGAGGGTAGGTAAGCCGTGATTAGACGCTGGTTGCTGTAGCATCACTGTAGCATTACTGTAACAAAATATAGATTAATTAGGCTCGTTAGATTCGTCTCGTAAAGATGTACCTATCTGTAAAAAGATTTTGTTATTAAATTTTATTTAGTACTCTTAAATAATAAAATTCTTTTTGATGTGACAGGTCTAAATGCTAAATGCTAAAGCAACAAACACCCCCTAGGTAGCCGGGTCCCGGAGTGGACATGTGTAGAAGAGCAGGTGCTGTCGGCGACTGCGCAGCCGCCCGGGCCACCGGAGCGGGGCTTGGCAACCGTGGTGAGTGGATCCGCCGGCAACACACATGGCGCGCGCATCGCATCGCATCGCATCGCAGGCAGAGCGAGCGTGCATGCTGTACTGTACGTAGGGCTGGCGGCAATCACGCACGCGCTGCGCCGTTGCGTGGCGTGACGATCTGGCAGCCAGGAGAGGAGCACCCAGTACTGCAGGGTGATCACGATCCTACTCCTTTTGTTTAAAAAAATAGATAGTTCTAGCATTCAAAATTTTTATCAAAATATAAGTAGTTCTCGATTCTCTATGTAACTTTTCTACTTCCCAGTGTATCGTTTTCTATACCTGTCTCTATCTCTCTCCTCCTTCACTGCTCATTGTTTTCTATGCCCATCATCTTTTTCTCCTCTTCTTAGTTACCGTGTCCAAACCTAAAACTGCATATAATATGAAACGGAGGGAGTACGTTGCTTCGAGCTAGCGCGCGTGCCTGGCTCGGGTCACCGCGACCGCGTGAGAATCAGAGCATCTCTCAATCAATCCAGCGCGCGCCGCACATATGCATCGCCGGCGTCGATCTTTAATTTTTGGAGACCAAAAAAATAAACCGGCTGCAGGCCCAGGCCGTCCCTTCCTGGTCCCGCGCCATGCATGGCAGACTGGGACCATGCGCGGGATCAGGGAGGGGCCGGTTGCTACAGGATGCCATGCATGGTCCCAGTCTCTGTCAAAACCATCGCAGTACAGTCGACATTGCATACGACAATAATTGCATGACGCATGCATTCTTCTAAGAGCAGGCCCAATAGTGGGCTGATCGACAACCATCGCAGGCTTTTTGTCAGAGAAAGCAAGAGAGAGAGTGCAGTTGGTCGCGTGCTGCCGCGACGGTCACCAGGCAGGTTGTGAGGTAAACTGTGGGCCCAACAGTAAATGATGAGACAAACTGGTTGCATTCTTGTCGATTGTCTTGACGGTAAGACAAACATTTGTCTCATCTATTGGGCTTGCTCTAAGAGCAAGCTCATTGCTTTGTCTTACCGACCAGGCAGCTAGGAAAAATCTGACGTGGAAGGAAGAGAAAAACGCTCTGACACAGACCTTGTCTCAGCTGCAGGCGACGGTCGCATCGCTCCGCGTGTGGGGCCAACACCTCTCCTGACGCCTCAACTCTGCTGCCCGTGTCAGTTTTCCCATGCTTTTGAGTAAACAATATTACTATTTTATGGCCTGTGTGAGACAAGGCGTTGGATTCCATAGTCTGTAAGCTTGGCTCGTCTATCCATGCGTAGAGCCGCAATGGGCTTGCTCTAAGAGCAGGCCCAACAAGAGGCGAATCGACCAAAAGGTCATCACTTTTTATGACATAAAGCTGGAAAGGGAGGAGAGAGAAGCAAGTTAGTCGCCGCAGGTGACGACGATCGCCAGCTGCTTGTGGGCCTCCATGGTGTGCAGATGTGAGGGAGAAAGTTGGATGCATGGTGGATTGTGGGCCCAATAGGGAATTAAAAATATTTTGTGAAGACTAGTTGTTGTAAAACTTGTCTGACAGGTTGTCTACAAGACAAATGCTTGTTTAATTATTGGGCTTGCTCTAAAGGCGGCACTCAGTATAGTAGGGTCCAATGTCGACTCAGGTACCACCAGGACACATGCATTCATGTTCACGACGACAACCTCGTTACTTCTCTTTGTCGGCACCAATGCATGGCTCGAGCGTCCGTCCCGTCAAAGCTCTTAATCTACGGCCGGTGACCATCCCTGTACGTACGGCCGTAACGGAAAGGTCAGAGCCGATCGTCACACCATGGACAAGTCGGTGCTAATAGCGAAAGTAGAATGCTCGTGGCTAGCTAGCTAACTACTGAGGGGGTATTCGGCGTATGAGGGTCTAAATTTTAGAGGGGTCTAAATTCTAAATAAGCTATATTAAATAAAGTTTAATTACAAAACTAACTACAGAACCCTGGTCTAATTCGCGAGACGAATCTAATAAGGGTAATTAAGCAATGATTAGATGATGGTTACTGTAGCATTACTGTAACAAAACATAGATTAATTAGGCTCATTAGATTCGTCTCGTAAAGATGTACCCATCTGTAAAAAGGTTTTGTCATTAAACTTTATTTAGTACTAGATTCTTTGTTTAGAAGCCTCTAAAATTTAGCGTTAAAAGAACGAACAGGGCCTGGATGTTCCATGGATAAGTTGGTGAAAGTGAACGTGACATTGCAACAAGACTGCAGGTAGAATCAGCCAAGACCACAAGTATGTAATGCTGCCTCTCTCGTCACAAACAGAGGGGAGAATCGAAACATAAATAGAGCTAGCTAGCTAGCGGAACCCGAATGGATGCGTACATGCACGGTCTTCGTCGCTGGTCGTCGCAGTAGTATGGACAGATCGGAACGCTGCAGGTTCCTCTGACCTCTTCAGATTCTGCGCTTGTCTGAAATTCAGAGTGAACCGAGGACTAGAAACTCTGCAGTTTCAGCTCGTCAGCGTGTGTTGCGTGATCGCAATCACACTCCTACGGCCTCATATCCCTTATCGCAATGTTCTGGTACAGACTTTTACTGTGTGTGCGTGAATGTAAGCTTTACTACCGCATCACGATAATCCTCCTTGACATTTCCAAAGCTGAGGTATGCTCAGGGTAGGAACACGGAACGCCCCTTGGGTCCAATGCTGGTACGTGTGGTTGGTGGATCGCTAAGAACTCTTGCATTTTTAGGAGTACTCCGAGTGGCCAGTTGAACAAGTTACCCTCACGACAGAAAGCGACCGTTTGCTCGAGGATAACGTGCCTCACGGGATGTTCGTTTTCAGAGGTCTAAATTTTAGAGAGGTCACATCAATTTTTTTTATTATTATTTAGAAGTATTAAATAAAGTTTAATTATAAAACTAATTGCAGAATTTCGGATCTAATTCGCGTGACGAATCTAATGAGAGTAATTAAGCCGTGATTAAATGATTGTTACTGTAGCATCACTATAGCAAAACATAGATTAATTAGGCTCATTAGATTCGTCTTGAAATGAGCATTCATCTGTCAAAAAGGTTTTGTCATTAAATTTTATTTAATGCTCCTAAATAACAAAATTCTCTTTAATTTTAGAGGTCTAAAATTTAGAGGGGAGGAAACGAACACCCACGAACACCCCCTCAGTTCCTGCCTTCCTAATTAATTGCGGGGCCAAAACCACTGTATCGCATACGACAAATCGTAATAAGAAGAATAATTGCATGATGCATGCGTTCTTCAAAACGCACTCATCGTTATAGTACGGTCTAGTACTACTAGGAGGACGCATGACGCATGCGTTCATGTTCGGGACGACAACCTCGGACCTGAATTTCTTTCTCTTTGTCCGCAACCAATGGCTCACATGCGGCACTCCTGTTGGCAAAATCCAAGATGAAGATATCTTAAGCTGCAGATGTTATCTACATCACTCATATATTCGATCTGACGGCTCACATTATAAACCATTGGATGAAATGCATGGATGATACAGATAACATATGTAGCTTAGGATGACCACAGAAAATCCACTCTACTATCCCGTTTGGCCCTAATCTAGCAGTACTCATCACGACCGCTTGACCGGTGACCATCCCAGTACGTACGTTCGTAAAGGAAAGATCAGATTCAGAGCCGATCATCGTCTCATCGACCAGCTAGGATACGGTCAGTCCAGCACGATAGAGGGGTAAACAAAGTAAAATGCTCGTGGCTATAGCTAGCTTCTGGATGCTCCAAGTCTCCAAGGCCAAGTCGATCAAAGTAAAAGCGATGCGGACATGCCAAGTAACAAGACTTTTTGGTAGAATCAGCCAAGAGCAAGTCGTTAAACGCCCGCCTCTCGTCACACGGGGTTTGATTTGCCGAACCGATCTCTGAAGAATACGATACGAGGCTTGCAGGTGGAAAGTTCAGAAACAAAGAGAGTGGAGAATCGAAACCAGAAGCCGAATGGATGCAAGTCTTCATCGCTGGTCGCCGCAAGGCGGCAGTAGCGTGCGTGAACAGATCCAAATTCTGCAGTTTCGTCTGAACTCTACAGATTCTGCGCTTATCTGAAATTCAGAGTGCAGGTTTGGATCCCAGTAGTTTCCTCTGAACCCAAGGTTAGGAACTCTGCAGTTTCGGCTCGTCATCGTCAGTGTGTGTAGCTCCATCTGGCTTTCGATATGACAAACAACTGTCGCGTCACTGCTTACTAGTGCTACACAAAGTTGTTGTACGTACTATCAGATCAATCATAAGTTCCACGGACTTGCCCTATTTAAGGGCAGGTTTAGGTTTCCGCAATTTCTGTGTCAAGGACCGCTAATGCCGTCCCCTAAAAACGCCATACAAGCGTACCACCTGCAACTCGCAGATAACACCTGCAAACGAATTTGATATGATTATACCGTGTTACCTAACGCACACTGTCCCTCTCATGGGTTTGCGCGCTCGCCTCCAATTGCAAGAATTATTCTATGGTTCTGAAAGAGACGTGTGTGCTACACTTCGAGACAGAGCTTAGTGTGTGTAACCACCAGCAACGGATCGATGTTTATCTTGCAGCCTCAACAAAATGGAAAAAAGAATCCGTATACTGGACAACCGCCTGCCGCGTTGGCGAGGAATCAATCTGTCGCGCACTTCCCCCCTTCTTCGTCGCCTCACGTGTTCATCGTCCTCCCACTCGGTTTCTCCCTCTCGCTGTCTCTCTCCATCAATCAGTGGCATCCGCGGATCGCTTTGTCTATCGCGAACGAACGATAAATTAGCGGGTCGTTCAACTAATCAGTGGCAAGCACTGCCAGTCCTCGGCGACTCGGCCTTGACTCAGAACACAGGTCTCCAATCGGTCCCCCGGCCGTTGCCGCCAGCGAGTTCTTCGCTGGATTCGCTGGGGGCGCAAGCGTTCGTCGGCCCAGCGCGATGCAGCAGCAAGGTAAGACCGGATCCCATGACGCCTCGCTTCAAAGTTGCAATCTTTTGATGATTTTGGGCCTCACGAGCCGGTTGGAGGGTGGGGGATTGCAGCCGACTGGTTGAAAGGTGCCACCTTTTATTATCAGGAAATGAAAGAGATTAGTCTTAAATTTTGTGTGGACGCAAGTATAGTTTTGCAAGGAAAATGTTTGTTCAATCGAGTGAGGCCACTCGGGTGATAGGCAAATGGGGATGTTTCTCATGCTCACTTCAGGTTTCAGGCGGTCATGATGAAGTAGCGGTAGGGATTTGAATGTGGTTGTCAATTCTTATATATTACTGAATTAATGGTCGTTTGATCTGTTTTGTGCTTAAATCATGATCGATTTCGTTGTTACCATGTTGTGTCTGGCGTGCTGTCATTTACTATTTCTTATATTATATAAGTAAAGATTTTTGCCAATTGTTTTTACTGTTTCAGGCTTCGACATAAACAAGCTAGAACAGGAGGTGAAGACTCGCTGGCTTTCGCCTAAAGAAGTTCTTCAGATATTGCAGAATTATGGGTGGTTCACAATCTCACAGAAGCCCGCACACAAGCCACCGAGTAATAAAACCATACTTTGGTTTTAGGTTTATTGATTGAAGCTTGAGATTATTTACTTTAACTCCGCATGTGATTCACCAAACTACTTCTGAAACCACAGGTGGCTCGTGGTTTCTTTACAACCGTAGAGTACTCCGGCTCTTCCGAAATGACGGATACACATGGCAAAAGAAGAAAAATGGGAAGGCCGCTAATGAATCCCATGAGCGCCTTAAGGTCTGTTCATTTATCCTCTATTGAACAATCATGTTCACATCAGAAGTTAATAGATTTGATTTTTTTTAAAGTGAGATATGTTTGGGGGTGATTTTACTTTGATAAGCCAATTAGCTACTGAGAGTGTTTGATTGTACAACTGAATTAGGCAAAGTGGATAGCAATAGACATTTGCATATCGATATTCGTAGCTAATAGCATTTATGTTTTATGCTTGAAATTTCAGGTTGATAATGTGGAAGTACTGAGTTGTTACTACTCTCGTCAAGACCAAAATCCTACATTTCGGAGGCGCATATATTGGATGCTTGATCCGTAAGAATTCTTATTTTGTATTCTTTCAGTCCTGAACGTCTGGACAGCTTTTTCTCATGCTCTGGGCCTTCTCAGTCATGGAGGAACAATGACTATTTCACCTTCATCACTCCATGGAGTATCTTCATTCTTCTGCTGTGCTATAGCATGTTGCATTAACTCATATTTACAAGCTATCGATGTCATTGATTCGGTGAACTTGTGTTATTTGAACTTTTAGTGTGGTATTCTCAAGAGCTGGAAAATGGTCCTGTATCTCTTTTTGTAGAAGGAAAAGCTTGAACAAATTATCCTGCTCATTGTTTTTTTAGATGTTATAGTTTACAGAGCATTTCAGAAGGCTTTGCACTTTTGGGGGTGCTTCAAAATGGTGTTGTAGATTATGTTGCTGAAAAATTATTCCATGTATTAACTAGGAGTTCCCAATCAGGTGCAGTAATCCACGAACTACTAAGTTTCATGCACTGATGATGCTATACCTGTCATAATACGCTACTGGAATGATGGTATTCTGGCTGCCATAGTGTTATTGTTATAAATGATTTATTCTTCTATTGTTTATTAGGATATATTCCTTTATTTTGCTGAAACTCGTTGTCAGTATATAAATTAGTTGCATCATGATGAACAATTCGTCTTTGCAGGGCTTATGACCACATCGTTCTTGTTCACTATAGAGATGAGGTTTGTTTGTCTCCTTCATTTAATGTTATGTCAATTTGTCTCCTTCATTTAATGTTATGTCAATTTGTCTCCTTCATTTAATGTTATGTCAATGAAAATATGGAAATTCTGATGTTTAAATAATGAGGGAGAGTAACAAAAACTTATGCTGGATTAACTAGACATCTCTACACATTGCTAGTCAACAATCTTAAAGACTAAGACTCTCATTGTTACCACACTCCAGTTCTCATCAGTGTACTCGCCTGTCAAGCCAATGCTCATAATGATGTAGTCATTGAAGCCGCGACAACATTAACTTTGTCCTATGTCTCAACCTTACATGTTGAATGCTTACAGGGAAGGATTTCGTTATCATTACCGAATGATTCATCACCATCGAATCAGAATGGCAGTGCTAGCAGAGCTGAAGTACACAGTTCACCTTGCTGGACTAGTGAGCTAACTGTTCCATGTCCCAATTCATGCAGTCCAGGATCTGTGGAAGAAGTTAGTTCCCGGACCATGACCATAAACAACGATTCAAATAATACAAGTCCATCTGACCGGATGCAAGAGAAGGCAGCCTTGCGGAAGCTTAAAATGCAGCTGAGTCTGGAAGACAAAGAAGATTATGATGTTAACACCAAGGAAGTTCCGCCAAATAATGAACCTATTCGTGTGCATGGAATTCAGATTGGAGAACCAGAGGATTGTACAAATCTTGATGATATCTTTAATGTCCTGGAGTTTAGTGAAGATTGTACTAAAGAAGCTGGAAACCGCCCATTCACCAGTGCTATTGATGTGCTAAAAAGTTCAGGTGCAGTATCTCATAGCCCAGCAAACACCAGGTATCCCTATTCTTTCATTGCTAACAACTGGGTTCATGATCAGACACATGGTTGGAGGAGGATCAAATTGAAGCTATTCTGCATTCAGCTTCTATGACAGTGACAGAAAACCAATGGTTCCGTATCGATGATGTTTCCCCAGAATGGGGGTTTTCTTCTGAAAGTACAAAGGTATCGTATGAAACTAGGAGAGAAATTACTATTCTAGATTTGATTACTATGTTGTCTTGCTATTTTTTATTTTTAAATAGGAAGATGTTGGACAATATGGACATATACCCATTTGGTATTTACATAATATTGTATATAAGCAAAGGCAAAATTTGCTGTGGCACACTCTAATATTGTGGCTTTGGCTGTAGCACACAGCAACTCGTGATTTTAGCTGAAGCACACTACAGAATCTGGACTCTTGTTTGTAGCACACTAAAACATTGGAAAGTACTATCTTTTATTTTTTTTATCTCATCGTACGAAACACACTATAATTTTAAACTTTGCAAAAGATACACTGCTGCATTCTCTACCCATGTGTTTTCAATGGATTTTTTTTAAGATTGTTTAAATAATTTTTATTGAGAAAATGTTTGTTTTGTAAACCAAACTAATGTGAATAGCTGAAAAAAAGTCAACGAAAATTCACATGGATAGAAATTGCAGCAAGGCATCTTTGTGCAAAGTTTCAAGTTGTAATGTATTTTGCGCATTGAGATTTAAAAGTTGAAACACTTTCCCCTGCTGTAGTGTGCTGCAGACAAGAGTCAAGAATTTGCATTGTGCTAGGAGTTGTAGTGTGCAACAGCCAAAACCATAATCTTGGAGCGTGCCACAGCAAAATTTGCCATAAACAAACAGTAATAACTCGAGGGTTCATGAAGCCTGAGTTCATCTATGGCTGCAATGAGACAAAAAATAGCTTATAGAGTAGGGCAATCCTGTGTTGAGACTACTTTTGTTGTGATATTACAAGTGTTGATTGAAAATCTATGAAAATGCAACACAGGTTATCATCGTAGGAGACTTCCTTTGCAGCACGTCCAAATCATGTTCAATGATGTTTGGGGATATTAAGGTGCCTGTGGAAACTGTTCAACAAGGTGTCATCCGTTGCCGTACTCCATGCCTTGATGCTGGAAAAGTGAGAATGTACATGGTCGACGTGAACGGACAACCCTGCAGTGAAGCACGAGAATTTGAATTCCTTAAGAGGCCTACCAAGAGTATGATTGATGGAAATGCAAAACCCTGCAATGAAGCACGAGACTTTGAATTCCATCATAAACCTACCAATAGCGATGAGCTGCTTCTGCTGCTAAATTATGTGCGTATGCTTTTTGATGGTCATGGTTGTGAACAGCTTCCAAAATTTAGCTTGCAACTCCCACATCTTGATTGCGCTTTCCAAGTTAACCTAATCAAGGAAACAGATGAACAGCTAGACCACGAGAGCACCATAAATAATGTCATGGAAGTACTACTTCACGACAAGTTTGAGCAATGGCTATCATCCAAAGTTGAGCAGAGTAGTGATGGAGATCATTTGCTTCCTAAGCAATACCACAGTGTTATACATATGATTGCAGCCTTGGGATATGAATGGGCTTTGAAGCCACTGCTTAGTTCGGGTGTGCCTGTAAACTATCGG
Organism: Eragrostis curvula; assembly: GCA_007726485.1. Lineage (NCBI taxonomy): Eukaryota > Viridiplantae > Streptophyta > Magnoliopsida > Poales > Poaceae > Eragrostis > Eragrostis curvula. The sequence continues at coordinate 20,670,891 of RWGY01000009.1, read as the reverse complement.
GATTCAAATGGATGGACTGCTTTACATTGGGCGGCACGATTCGGAAGGTATGCAAAAGTCTTTACATGATATGGAATGCAACACAAATTTTTCTTTTTTCAAGTTTCAAGTGGGATCTTGCCGATCCTCCATTTGACATTTTCTCCTTATAACATTTTCTCCTTATAACACCTACATGTAAACGTTCCTTGAATCATCTAGGCAGTTGATCTCTTGTCTAATTGTTTCTTCTAATTTGTGTTTTCTCTTGTCTTGGTTCAATAAAAACGACATTAGGGAAGGGATGGTGGCAGCTCTTCTTGCTGCCGATGCTGCAGCCGGTGCACTTTCAGATCCGACATCAGACGATCCCGCTGCCAAAACACCTGCTTCAGTAGCTTCTGCATATGGATTCAGCGGCCTTTCTGCATTCCTTTCAGAAAAACAATTACTAGCTCACCTTGACTCTCTGGAATCAAAAGAAAAAAGCAATGATGGTGCTGGTGGAGGTGGAATACTTTGTTCTGTGGACAGAATGTGGGAGAAATGCACCTATGTGCATGGGGGAACTGATGATCAGCTCGCTCTGAAGGATTCCCTAGGAGCTATCCGAAATGCTGTTCAAGCTGCAGGGTGCATACAAGCTGCCTTCCGTGTGTTTTCCTTTAGAAAAAAGCAAGAAATGGCTCATCAGAACAGAAATAGCTGCAGCTTGTCCATTCATGAGACAGTTGCAGTTTCAAATAGTATACTTGAGAAAGCTGCGTTATCTATTCAAAAGAATTTCAGGTGCTGGAAAAAACGTAAAGAATTTGTGAGGATGCGGAAAAATATTATCAAGATACAGGTAAGTTAACTAAAAAACTATGCCTTTTTCCTATAGGCAATAGCAATGAAGTCATAAGCGTGTGTAAAATGTGTAAAGTAATCACAACTTGTATTAGTAATTATTTGGTGGAAACCTCACAAATTTGTGCATAGCTCAGGCCAGTTCTTCTCTTTGTTCTGATAGGCACGAGTGAGAGCTCATCAAGAAAGAAAGAAGTACAGGGAATTACTTCGAAGTGTTGGGATCCTCGAGAAGTTGATGCTACGATGGTACAAAAAAGGTGTTGGTTTGCGAGGATTCAGTTCTGGGGCGATGCCAATTGATGAAGTGGTGGAAGAAGACGTTGTGAAGCTTTTCCGGAAGCAAAGAGTGGAAACAGCAATTAATGAAGCTGTTACAAGGGTATCATCTATCATTGATAGTCCTGCTGCAAGACAGCAATACCGAAGGATGCTCGGAATGTACCAACAGGCAAAGGTGAGTATCTACTCATGAAGTTTGAGATCAACTAATGGGACCATTTGAAACCTGCAGAAAATAACAGTTTTGATTTCGTTAGCAAAAAATCATGCTACATGCCAAACAAGTATGAAAACGGGAAATTACTCAACTACTCCAATCTCAAATAAGTATTGAATAAAACTTTGACCATCTTTTTAAATAGAGTTAATTTCACAAAACCATAACTATTTGGTCCCTTGTTGCAAGAAACCACAACTTTTGAAACCGGTTTCACTAAACCACAAGTTTTTGGTCCTAGGCCCACTTGTCAGCATCTATTGGTCTATGCACCTTTTCTATGGATGACATGTGGGACCAAAACTAAAAGTTGTGATTTTGTGCAACATATAGCACAAACAATTGTAATTTTGTGAAACTGATGTCAAAAGTTGTGGTTCCTTATGACATGGGACAAAACTGATGTCAATAGTTGTGGTTTTTGTGAAATTAACTCTTTTAAATATATTGATAGAACTTTTGAACATGGCATAGTTTGATTTGACTTGAATAGTAGTTTGATAATATTATACCTTTTCTATATCGTGTCAATATCCAAAATGAGACTTGCTTTGCGACCAGAGGGAGTATATTGTTCAATTAAGACTAATTAAAAATTGTTTCCCCCATCGTAGGATGACTGTGAAAAGTAGCAGCAGTGTACCCTTAAGCCAACAATGAAGAGCAAAGCGCAAGCCAGCTACTATCCATTCACCTCCCTTGTTAAATCATCTGAACAGCAGTTGGCTTGGTGAAGGGATTGACTGGTCAGTGGATCCTAATTCCTAAGTAGACAGAAAGATTTTTCTAAGTGATCCAGTACCAACATAGCAACGTCATGTGCTATCGCTGATGTTGGCTGAAAGTTCAGAATAGTTCAAGGACTTAGTACCTGAGGAAGCTTTGAGAGGCTAGATCGCAAGGTAGATGAAGCGCAGGCAACACCTTATTTTCCATGTCGTATGTATGATCATCTCGTAGGTCTGTATATGGTAGTAAATGTTGTACAGCTTTTATGGTAATAACAGAAAAATAATATTACACGTGGATGAGATGATGAGTGATGATCAGTCGAACTTTCACTTTTCCGTTCAGTATAGAGTAACAGAATTAAACAAGTGGACTCCATTCCTCTATGCTTCATCAAGACAGTGACGTTCCAACAGTTTAACACCAGTGCTTTGAAACTTTCGGCCTCACCACAAATGGAACAACGATCAAAGAAGCCTCGTAGCATTAAACTGCTCTCGTGATCAGAATTCAGATAGCGCAAGTAATTGCCAAGGGAGTAAACAAACATGTAGGATGCGAGCCACCGGTGTAAGCACCAGACAAACACAAGGCGACTTGCTCCATTGCCGGAGCTAGAACCGGAAGATTAGGCCTTTGTAACCACTGGCATTAGTTTAAGCAATATCAAGTGCATCACTTTGGACCATGGGGCCGATTAAACATAATGCAGCAGTTAGGTGCCATCGCAATATGCTCCAGGCCACACATTAAACTAGCCGTGACATCAGGCATAGCCCTTTCATTAGACGAAGACACCAGAAAAGCCATACCAAAAGGCAAGAATTCAGTAGAATAATATGCTGGGTAAGAGAGAACCACCAACAGGAGAGAACTTCGGGATGACAACTGGAGAGCCAACGATGGGGACGTTTCTGTCGAACAAAACTTCCACCTTTGAACGTGTCATTTACAGCTTCGTCATACATTGCGAATAAAATGCATGCAAAAATGCCTGCACAAGAACCAACACCTAATATGTACAACTGTAAGTTCCCCGCGGGGGGGAGTGGACGGAAAATCTCTCCCTACATCTATATTACAGTGGCAGAGGACATCTGCAGTTAGTGAATACAGCTGGAGTTTCCACACGCCTTGACTTCCAAGACATTGCTGAGTAAATTGCTGCACATGCATCTTGATTTCAAGAAACTGTACACCTTGGTTTGCTTTTGCGGATTGATCAGATGTTGCAGAAAAATATAGATCATGGGTGTGTTCCATCTACAGCCTTTAGTGCTTCTGCCTGAAAGAATGAGACAAATCATGACATTAGACCAGAAGGAATCCATGATCCTGTAATAATGAACTCAACAATATCGACATCAGAGCTTGCTTTAAGAAAGGTCATAGAACCACTACCAACAACTTCAAAAGGAAAAAAAGGGGAAGCTAAGATAATATTGAGGCTTTTCGATCTTATAAATTGCCTAGCAGTATTATTTTCATTCTTAAGTCAATGAAGTCGCATTTTTGCTTACTATACACATCAACATGTGTCTTAAACGAAGCTATTTGAAAAAGATTTTCCTAAATGCAAGCCACATCTTTCGTCGCCAAAAAAAAAAATGCAAGCCACATCTCAGCATTACTAATGTTTACCATAGGAGCCTTAATTTTGCAGATTAGTAATGCAAAAGCAACGGTGACTTCAAACGTACTTTACTGACCAATAAGTATTGCTAATCAAATTATATTTTGCTGTGCAGTGTTAGAGTTTGTGTTACAAAAGAGACAGTAAAAGGACACAGGGAGCGAAGAAAAATCACTCTTGACAGACCATCAACTTTTTCATGTGCAAAGCAAGGCAATTGGGCATGTTACAGCCAAAAAAAAACGGTGAAACTAGGGTAAATGAACTCAGACATTATAGAAGTCGAGCACTTACTCTTGTGCACACAGGAGCTTCAACAAAATTCTTTGGGACTCGACGGACGAACTGTTTGGCGATATCCTCCACTACTTTACACTCCATACTAACCTACCTACTCAACTGGGTCATGATTTTGGAAAAACCGAGCTACTTCTCTGTACAACTGCTCCCCTTCAAATGGCTTCGAAACATACCCATCCATTTCACTTTTCAAGCATTCTTCATGTGTTGCCTGGATGACATCTGCTGTCATGGCCAATATTGGAGTTCGCCACCGTTGAATATTTGAGCATTCTGGTGGGACTTCTCCGCGCTCTATTCGCTCATTTAGATCTCTTTCCATCACTCTAATCCTCTTTGTAGCTTGAAAGCTGCAAATGTAACCAAATGCATGATAAAACTGTTGAGCCAGAATGATAAAACAGTTGAGCCAAAAAAAACGTAGCAATCTATGACAAGAACACGTAATGTGTATCACAAGGATAAAATTATAGAAACTATCCAATTTGTGATGCAAGGAAGGGCAAAGTGGGATGAGATGACAAGTAAGCAAACATACGACTCACCCATCCATTTCTGGCATCTGTATGTCCATGAAACAAGCATCAAAACTGTGAGGGGGTTTTAGCAGAGTGATTGCTTTCTTCCCACTGTCAGCACAAGTTACTTCAGCACCATATTTCTTAAGAGCCCCTGCAGCCACTTTGAGGTTTACAATATTGTCATCAACCACTATGATTTTCTTCTTGTGAAGAAGGCTGCCCAATGTTAAATTGCCAACTACTCCATTCTTGCAATGCACTTTATCTAACCCACCCAATGCTCTTCGTAGCGAGACCTGAAGCATGCTTGCGCGAAGGGGCTTCATAATTACATTCAAGTTATGTGCTTTCGAAATATGCGAACTGCTCTTGATGGAACTTGTAGGGTTCTCCAAAAGAAATAACTTCGGAGAGTCCGGTTGATCTTTGTTCCTCAATTCTTCAACCAAACGAGGCATGGACTGGGACTCCTTGATCCAAGTATCTTTGTCAATCAGCACAAGCTTAGCAATCTGTGATCCACAGTTTACTTTAGAAATATACTGATCTAGGTCCGCTGTCAGTTCAGTCCGAACTCCCAGTCTCTGCAAATGGTACTTGGTAACCTTGGCACGAACCGGTCTATGATCAACCACCAATGCATTAATATCTTTAAAATCTGATGATTTGTTCTCACTGCCGCTGGAGCGGGCCCTCGTAAGCACTGCAGTGAAAGTGAATGTAGAACCAACGTTGGGTTTACTTGCAAATCCGATCTCTCCTTTCATGAGACCAACTAAACACTTGCTAATGCTTAATCCAATGCCAGTGCCCCCATGGATCCGGGCAATGGATGGACCTACTTGCATGAAAGGGGTGAAGACACGGGACTGAGCTTCGAACGGTATGCCAACACCTGTATCTTCAACTGATATTATCAGGCTTATTGAGTCAGATGCAACTGGTGCAAAAGACATCTCAGATGCGTGCAGCTCCCTATTAAAAAGTCGAAAGTGTTCCCAGCTACGCCTCCTGTTCATAACTGGGTAACCACTCAATGTATTTGTGCATTGAGTTCTGGTCTCAACCTCTAAACACTTTGTGACCTCTTCAACAAGGTGAACTGTCAAGTAGATATGACCTTTCTCTGTGAACTGTGGAAAATAGTAAAATCTTATTAGCCAACAAAGAACAAATGCATACAACATATAAATATACGAGGTGGTATAATATGGAAATTCCCTTACTTTTATGGAGTTCCCTACAAGATTTGTAATGATTTGCCTTATTCTGCCAGGGTCGCCGATTAGTGTCTCTGGAACTTGGTCAGAGACATACACGGCCAACTGCTCACGTAGCATACCATAACCAGAAATATCAGAAAAATAAAGTCAGTGGACTAGAACATAATAAGACAACAAAACTGCAATGCGACCATACACTTTCATTACCTCCAGTCCTTTCTCCTGAACTTTGCCACAGAATAGAGACAAAATATCGTCACAAACTGTTCTAAGATCAAAGGGCACTGCCTCAAGCTCAAGTTTACCAGATTCAATCTTCGCCTGATCAAGAACCTCGTTAATGAGAGATACCAAGGCTTTTCCACTAGCTTGTGCGGTTCGAACATAGTCTTGCTGCGTTGTGTCCAAATCAGTGTCCATGAGCATTTGGAGCATCCCTGAAATGGTTGGGAATGAATCATATACTTGGATGCAAATAACAGTGAAGAGTACAGTACTAATCAGTTAAAGAAGAAACTCACCTAGAACACCATTCATTGGAGTTCTGATCTCATGCGAAACAGTAGCCAAGAACTGCATGTGAAAATGACATGTAATTCAAGAGGTGACTCTTCAACTTATCTAAAGTGGTTATCAGCAATGACGCTAATCACCTGCGACTTTGCAACATCTGCAGCCTCCGCGCGCTTCTTCAGCTCCGTCATCGCTTGATAATCATCTTCAACTTTGGCGATCCGTTTGACAGTAGCGTAAAATATGTACCCAGTCAATAAAGCAATCACAAGACATCCAAATGATGTTGTAATAGCCAGCCACGGCCATGGAGGCCTTTGCATGAACCTGTTTTGAATAGAAACAAATAATATGAAAGTTACATTATTGTGAGCCCATTCAATTACAAGATTCATAGAGGTGAGAGGGCCAAATAAATCACCTGCATTGCATCTCATGCTTCCTTGATGGGTCTCCGAAGTTCAGTGTGCTGACATGATACATGACATCGCCTGTATCATTGGAACCATACATACTGATTGGACTGTCATTAGTAGTATCATACACATTCACCATGATGGATTGCTTGCCCGCGAGCTGGTGAAGCAACTTATCAACGAGTGCTTCAATGTCGAATATGCCACCTAAGTAGCTGTTTGCAGGGAAGGACAGCAACAATTCAGCCATGCGATCTCTTGCTAAGATAGAGGGCCGAGAACAGACAGGAGCATGAAAATCTTACCCTATCGCAGCCTGGATGCGCTCCTGCGGCCTCGCATTTGGAGGAAGCTCATACTTGTACACGGTGTAGGTGGAGATCACTCCGAGGCGATTATTCAGCAGCTTAAATGGAGCAGTAAGAACTCCCTTGCCAGATGCTCTAGCTCGCAGTATGTTTTCACGGTCCTCCTGTAGAAGCAAAAGAGCCTGAGAGATTAGAGATACCCCTGCGCGTTGTGATGACAGGGAAAATTTTTTTACCATCGGTAATTATGTCTAAGAATAAAAAGAAGGGATAAAAATCCGTGGTGAAAACGCTTGCAGAGGCAGTGACGCGCACATGGCGAACACCAAAGATTGCAGCTTCCTTTTTACGGCCCCGGGCCTGGGCTGTCGGAAAGGTGAAATCTTGACGCGAGAGAGAGAGAGAGAGAGAGAGAGAGAGAGAGAGAGAGTGCTCACGTATCCGGAGAGCATATCGAAGGAGACGACGTGCTTGTAGGCGTCCTGCGCGAAGATGACGGGCGCGTACTCCTCGGCGGGCTCTCGGATCTCCGACGAGGCTGCGTCCCCTGGCCCCGGCGACGACTTCTTCTTGGAGGAGTACATCTTCTTGATGCTCCACCCCTGCTGCCGCTCGAACTGCTCCCGCTCGGCGTGCGTCACCTTCACCGCGTACGCCACGCCGCTCGTCAGCGGCCGCTCGAACGCCGTCCGCTCCGCGTACTTGGCGAACGTGGTCTGCAACCACAGGACAATGAAGACGCAATCAATCAATCAATCGGGGAAACCATCCGTGCCGGTGCGGTGAATCAAATCCAGGAGCTTTGGATTCAGGCAAAGTAGTAGCTTATTACTAATTACCTGGTCGATTGCGGATGGGTTCTTGGAGTGGTGGAAGGTGGAGACGAGGATGGCGAGCGCCTGCAGGTGGTTCATGCTGACGTTGAACTGGTCCTGCAGCATGCGCGCGCGCTCGTCGCACATGCTGGCGAGCGCCTCCTGCCGCTTCACGACGGCCTGGTTGCTCATGGACAAGAGGATGGTGGAGGAGAGGGCGAGCCCGAGGACGAGCCAGACCGCGAGTATGTACGGCCAGCACACCCGGAGCTTCAAGGAGCCGAAGTAGTGGCTGTACAGGTGGCTCCGCGCCGTCCTGGTCCTGGCCAGCAGCTTCTCCGGCAGCGGCAGCGGCAGCAGCAGCCGCATCCTGTCCAGCCCCAGGAAGCCGAGCCCCGCCGCGCCGCCGCCCTTCTCCTCCATCCTCCCGCACGATGTCCCGGTCATTTCTCCGGCGGAGCACTCAGAGCTACATGGCCCTGCTTCCGCTTCTCCGGCGGCCGTGGCCCGCGCCGCGCATGCGCCACAGGGCGTCCGCGTGATCGGTGAATCGATCGGGAGAAGACGAGGTGGAGGACCAAGCCAATTAATGGAGGCCGTCGACCTGTAGCGCCAGCACTGTTGCCTTCAATTCAATGCCCGAAAGGAGCAAACACACCGTTTCCTTCCCCGGCCGCCGCCTTCTGCTGCTCCGCTTCTGTAATACTCCTACCACCACCACTCCTGGTTCTTGCCTCTTGTTGATTCTTGCCGCTCCGGCTTCCAATAAGCGCCTGCTTGCTTGTGCGTTGCTCCAACCAGGGAAGAGCAAATCTTGGAGGCGCTTTGACCAGAGTTGGGAGGGGAAGCAGAGCACCAACAGCAGCAGGCTGGTCGAGAACGAGACGAGAAGGCTACTCGGAGAGAAGAGAAGGGAAACAGCAACAGCAAGCACAGGGTGAATCGGAAGCAGAACAGGAAGCTAAGCTAGGAGCAAGGAGGGGGAACAGAGAGAGAGGTGGATTGGGGGAGAGGTGGATTGGGGAGGGGTTGATTGGAGAAAAGCAGGTGAGAAGGTTGGGTTGGGGGGAGAGATAGGTGGAAAAGGAGAAAAAGGCGGAGAGCAAGCAGCAGCCAAAGAGCAGAGGAGCAGGAGAGAGAGAGAGGCGAAGGATTGGGGGAGAAAGGAAAGGAGGTGGCACCAGTCACAACAGTGGGAGACGCCAGCACGCAAGTGGCTCTCTCTCTCCCCCCTCTTCAGTGTGGGCCCGCCCGCCCTCCTTTGGCTTTATGAAGCCTATCTATCCATCCGCCACCATCTCTGTCTCGCTCCTCTAATCCATTTTTCACTCGCATACAAAAGCAAGGCATTGGCAAGTTTTGTTTAAGGCGACCCGGTAAGAGTTCTTTGAGTACTGTTTATCTTTACTGATTTTTTATTGGTTTTTTAAAAGTCGTTCTAAGGTATTAGCTTGATGTTTGTTTAAATGTAAAATTCACCTGGTTATAATATGTTTGAGACAGTGTAATTTAACATGAAATATGATAGTACTCCCAAAAGGAGTAATGTTAAATGAATTGCTAAAGCACAAGATTGAGGATGTTATAACTTATAACTTCTAGGTGAATTTTATTCATTCATGAATTGTCCAACAAAATATTGTCTTTGTAAAGATAAATTTATCGATCAAAGGTAGATAAATCATGGGATGAAGGACCGATACCAGAAAAAAGATGGAGAATACGTGTGTCATGGGGTTTATATATTGACTCTTTTCTGCAAACGATGCGGTCATTATTTTTTCTCATAGCCATCGCATAACTCTTTTGATATAATATGTCATAGATATTTTTTTGAAAGACTCGCATCTATGTTGCCTCGTTTGTTTTGACAAAATAGGCATATAAAGACGTTGGTTTACTAGGAAAGAAATTGATAGTACGATTTGAGTAGGAGTACATGAAATAAAATTTTCGGTTAGCTCATACCAGCCCTAATAAACCTATTAAGGATCGCTGTGAGAATTTTTTTTTTAAAAAGGTCCGTGATGGGTGGTGCCTGAGGGACGATGATTTGTGTAAGCCGTGTTGGTTTGCGGAGCTTGGGTGGAAAGGGAACGAGACGACCCCGCATAAGGCCATTGGGGACAAGTTGTTGTCTTCCTCGCCGGAGCTCCGCAGCGATCAGCCGCTAGCTGTTCGCTCGCCTGCTGCGCTCATCGCAGAACTACATGCTCTCTCTCTCTCTCTCATACTCCTCATCTCCTCTCTCTACCAGAGCACAAGCTCCTCCTCCGTCCCTGATGAGCTCCGTTTGTAACCTAGCTGTAGCCCCGTGTTTGGACTCTACCCATCTCTTCTCCTCCTCCAATTATATGAGAGAGGGAGAGAGAGTGACGAGGTGAAAGCGAAGGGCAGCTCGCCCTGGGATGGGAAGGGAACTGGGGAAACTCAGCTCCAAGGATGGATGGATCACTCTGATGAGCTCAGCTCGGCACCAATGATGCGGGATCTACGTGCGCGCGTGTCCCCTTCCGCCGATGGAAGAAAAGGATGATGGAATCGTCGAGGTCGAGTGCGCCCAGCGCGGCGGCTGGCTCTGCTCTGTTCCGGGTCATGCAAGCCGGCAGTATTGCGATTGCAGTGTGCGCCGGACCGGACCGTGACATGTGCGGACAAAGCGAGCTTTGCACGATCCCCGCGCAACGGTGAAAAAGTGTCTCGTATTTACAACGAAAAGCGGTGTTTACGTGGAACCTACTGTGGCAAAGAGCGACCCGCATGTGATTCTCCATTTTTACACTTTTAGACTAGAGGAAATCTAGCATGATGTACTAGGTTCCAATGGGAAATCTATTTTCCCACATGCTTATCTGTGTTGAGATTCTAATTTCCCCTGAAACACAAGAATTTAACTAGAACTCTTTCGAGGATTTCAAATGAATCAGTTTCAATTTCTTGCATTTCAAAGAGTTTCGCCTAAAACATTCATCAGGGGCTATAACTGCCTCAGAGACAAATAAATGTTCTCCGCTCTGCCGGGCCAGCTCGACGGTCAAGAATTCCCTCTCTGGCCTACACAGCTGCGGCTTGGCTGCTGCATGGGCGGCAGGCACTAGATCTATGTGTAGTACACACGGCCCTAACGATACGTCAAATCTCATGCCCAGAATGGTAATGGCGCCTAAGTAGCAATTAAGCTACTGTCTTTAAATTCTGAGACCTGTGTTCCCCTTGATGGAACTGCACCAATATGGAGTAGAGTAATGACATGTGCACAACAACAAATAGTACTGCTGTGTTCGCATGTGCAAAGAGGCGCCAAAATATTTTCCCCTCTATTCCTTTTTGGCCCCCGTCCTTGTTTAATTTCATCTGTGTGTTGAATTTGCAGCATGTTGTGGCACTTCTTGTACCAGCATTTTTAAAGCCCTCATTAACAACGACGTGGCCAGAAAACTTAAGCCGCTGGCTGTTGTTCGAAAAAGAAATTCAGTGTGTTTTCCGTCCAAGCATCCTAATTACTCCTCAACAGTGAAGCCGTGTGCTTTTGCAGAACACGGGCCGGTTAAAGCTGACTGTGTATTACGCCCACGAAAGATCCATTTAGATATGTTCTTCATCAATGCTTTGATCATCCGCTCCGTTGGTGTATGTCCAATGGTTAAGTTCAAACATGCCGTGACAAGAACAGGACCCATATTAAACGATGCGGTTATGGAGAACAGAACTGTGCCTTTGTCCCCATGCAAGCACCTCCAGCAGTCAACACTGTTTGGATTATTTTAGCGACGGTTTTGGCCCTTGATTTGGGGCGTGCTTTGGTTGTCTTTTCTCTAATCAGGTGCCGTCACAGTTGTCGAGCGCGATCTCAGCGAGCCACGTGTGTGGAACCGAAGATGTGTTGGAGTAGATGGCACGGGCCGTCGCTCTGTCTGAATAAACAAGTGCAGGTAATGCAGTGTTGTCTGTCCATATATGGCTCGCTATTTTTCTATGGCACGGCTGCCTGCACATGCATAAAGAGAACTTGCAAAAGAAAAGATTATTTTTTTATAAGAAAAAAAAAAGATTTTTCCGTGTCTCCAATGTCGCATGATTTCTGCGACTTGTATCAAAGGTTCAACGCGTTCGCGGATCATCCGATCGAGCGGTCAACAACTTGATCCAGGTTATCTGACGGCCAGTAAAAACGCACAGCACACGGCAGCCGATCGGAGCTTATGATTGGCCAGCGACCCTTGAATAGGCCCCTCTCCTGCCTGCCGTTCAAAGGACAGGCACTATTGCGGCCATTAACCAAGCTCCGTTAACGATCAAGTACTCTCTAGCTTTGACAAGACTGACTGAATTACTGACCCCTGTAAAACAAGATCAACATACGGTCACACACCGCTGCACCTCAAGATCCGGTAAGAAAAAAGGCTACGACTAGAATTCACTGCTAGCTGCTACGTGCTCCTACTCTCCTGCACGGTAATTAACGCGGGGTTAACTTTACCATTAATAGCCTTTCTTCTCTGCCCAAGCACGAAGAAGGCATTGAAAAGCGCATGTGGAGAAAGGCTGCGCGGTAAATTGATGCGACGTCGATGATGCATAGTACAGTACTAGATGCCACGAGATCAATGAAGAAAATTAGTTCAAAAAAAAAAATGAAATCGTGGCATCTGCAAATAAAATGTCATTTGGAGTTGGGTCTACAGCAGGGTTAAAGAACAAGAGATCGATAAAGGAATGTGAGTGGAATAATCATGGATGCTTTCTGTACGTGGAGGCTTTGCTTTGGTGTTACCTCTGGGAATGAGATGAGAGAGA